>JAGDYQ010000325.1:145000-423713 GCA_021962125.1 Bulinus truncatus | reverse complement strand
ATATATATATACTCGTCGTCAACTTATCAACCAAACACAGACTGGTATACAGATGAACAACGAATTGTTCTTCACTGCCATATATAAATACAGAAGAGATAAAAAAAAAAAAAACTCAAATCATGGCTGCTAATGCACGATGATATATGTGCTAGAATTTAACTACTGTGAAAATCAGAAAATATTTTCATTTCGTCAACAAAGATCTAAATTTGTAATCGTAACCTGGGGGGAAAGGGAAGGAGGAGGTTATATAATTTACCGGGTCGTGATTCCTAAGATGAAATTCGCCCTCAGGCCTCCAACGCGGGAGAAAACCCAAGTGCGGAGCCGATTACAGAGCTGGAATACATCTCCGGCTTGCAATACAATGTTATAAAAATTAGCACAAATATGTTGTAATAAATGTAGAAAGTTTTTTTTTTTATAAATGACCTATTTAATAATAAAAAAAAAACTTTATGGCTGGATGAACGTCATGCATTAATGGTCTTCGTAAACACACATAATTTTTTTTCGCAATTGAGATTTGTGTAACACGAGCATAGGCCTATGTAGGGGAAATAAGTCAGAATAAAAATGACGTTTAAAGAAAAGAAGAGTTACCCAACTGGAAAATATTAGTACTTTGTAAACGGTATATGTATATACTTCGTTGCATTATTTTTTTTTTCTAATAAAATATTTTATTTTTGAAATAAAAAAAAATGAAATAATTGATAATCTTACTTTGTTCATTTTTTTTATTTAATTCTAAATCGCCCGAAGTTCTGACCACGGTCCACCGGAAACCATATTGCTGTCCCTTGCGTGAATTTCAACCTAAGCCTGGAGGACTATTGATGTGGAGATAGACAAATAGTACCAAGCAAGCAGGTTCAATGTGGATAAGAACAAAACATATTTCTCATCATTGGTTCATGAAAACAACTAAAAATAACACGGGTAAAGGTGTGTGTGTGTGTGGGGGGGGAATTCTTCTTAACCCGGGTCAGGATATACCCCCCCCCCCACCTCACCTTCTAGTTCATCACGCTGACCCTGTTTGAAATTTGTGCCCACGCCACAGTGGGTAAAGGTCCAATGTAATGATCGAAAGATAGAGAGACTCGTGTACCCTTGGACCTCCCAGAGATTGAGAACTGCTGTGTACATTTACTCCAGACTGTAAAGAAAGAAAGAAGAAAAAAAAAGAAAAAAAATCATCCATCTAGATTATTCGGTTTCATCTACCTTCTTTTGGGATAAGTTTTTTTTGTTTTTTTTTTTGTAAATTAGGGAGGAGGGAGTTTAAAAAAAAAATACTCCACACACACACACACTCACACACACACACACACACACACACAGTGTGAAGTAATGACAGTGTTTTGACAGACTAATCTAGTCACAAGTAGAAAGATATAAATCAAATCACAATGTGTTTGGGGGGGGGGGGGAGGCAGAGAAGTCTCTCTCTCCCTCTCTCTCTCTCTTTCTATCTCTCTCTCTTTTCTCGCACCAGACACGTTATTAAAACAGGAAATGATGAATTGAAAAACAATAACCGGCTAGTACTCAACGAATCAAAGTCTGAAGATTTCTATCAGCGAAACCACTTTCTTCAGTGATGATGATGAAGAAGTTCTGAGAAGGAAAGTAATATTGAAAGGGGAGGTAAATCTTTTCTTTCTGGTTCGAACAAAGAGAGACAAATACGTTTTCTTCCCCCCCCCCCCCCCCCCCATGTAATACCAGTAGCCGCGTCATACCATCACAACGTCATTTACAAATCTCGACACGAGACGAAATGGCGCCCAGAAATTGTCAGCAGACAACGATAGTTGGCCGGACAAAATCACTTCCGTTTTTTTTTTTGGTTGTGTGCAGCGCCGGAAATGAAGCGTCTTCCGTATTTGTAGATTGTCTGCCCATGAAAAGAAAAGCCATTTTTTTTTTACGAAGAGTTAAGATAGAGTTTGATAGATAGTCATTTTTATTTAATTTCTTTTCATTTCTATTTTCTTATTTTTTTAAAAATATTTTCCTTTTGAAGTTTAAACTAAAATACTTCCACTGCTTACAACAATCAATCGCTTATATTGTCGTTCCAATCTATCTCATTTGTGAGTAAATCTTAAGCCACAGTGATGGTCTGTTAGCTTTATAACTCAATGAACTCTTTCACGAATCTTTACATTTATTACATGGTACCCTTTACATATATTCCAGCTTTACACTCGTATTTCAGCATTTCGGCGTCTTTATCCTTTCAAAAGACTCAATCGACTTTAACCTGCCCCTGAATACAGGGAACAAACAAACAAACAATTCAAACTAGAAATGGTGGGAACGTATTTGAATCTATTGATCTCGAAGAAAGTTTGATGAAGGTCAACACATTCACATTATTTCTAACACATAGAATTTCGCGAACAATATTTTCAACATTTAAATTTACAAACATGTGAATATCGAGACCAATTTAATTTTTTTACGTGGTTCGATACTTTTCTAAATACCCGATTACGTTCAAATTCCTTTTTTTTCCTATATTTAAAACCAACAGACTATATGAAAAGATCGGATATTTACTACAGTTGGGTCCAATACATTGGACATCAAGTCAATTCTCCGATACCCTAAATAAGTTCCGTCTATTCTGATTATCATGCATTGCCCCAACATTAATGATAACAAAATATGAAAGCTATGCCACCAGTTGTTTTTTTTATACGTATTTTTTTTAAAGTGATGCTAATTTCAAGATTTTAAGCTGCATGCCTTATTGTGACCTGTTTTGTGCGCTCATCAGCTAAGTTGTACTTTTTATTATTTTCTCTTTTACATTTTCTGCCAGTGACACAAATGTTGGCTGTCAAATAATGGAATTCACAGCTACGCCAGTTATTTGCTCAAACAGGAGGTGATCTGGTTATACATGTTGTAGGCTGCGGGTTCAACTCCCGGGATCTCTAGTCACCAATCTATAACTCCCGTGGTGCCTCCATGGTCATTGCACTAGCGGCTATAGTGGGAATGAAAGAAATGCCTTTACAGCATTACAGTTATTTTAACAAACTGAACATTGACATTTAAAATGCTAAGATCAACGTATTTGGACCAGTTGAAACTATTTTATAAAAAAAGATAGGATGAATAGAAATGATTGCGTAAATAATTTAGAATAAAAAAAAAACATGACCTATATACACTTGATTAATGAGCAAGCTGACCGCAGAATATGACTTTTCACCCTGCAACAAAAAAAAAAAATAAAACACAATGGGTTCATCTATTTTTAAAACAAGGGGGATTAACTCGGCATTACTCCCCCTTTAATTATTCATCGTGGTTGTCTCATCTTGAGCCCCCCCCCCCACACACACACACACTATGTAGCGACGAGGGAGGGCGGCACAGAGCAGTTCAAAAGTCGCCATTACGTGGCGCCGAACACAAAGGGAGATGACAGGGGAGTCTCGCTGCTGCTGCATTTTTTTAAAATTTTGTTTTGTTTTCTCTTCATGGGCGGCGCCACTGCAATAAGATCCCTCTCTCCCCCCCCCCCTCGGTTTTATCTTTTGTTTTAATTCCCATATTTTTTTTTTTATAAATTCTTTTACAAGAATTAGGCTAAAAAAAAACTTAACAAAATAAAGTAATAAAATCTTTGCATGACAAAAGATAGACGTTACGTAATTTAAAATATGTGATAAAAATATATAAGAACTGGGCTAGGAGAGGGAGGTGGGATGGGGAAATAAGAGATGAAAGTATTGTAGAATAGGATAGGGGCCTAGGGAGGGTGGGGGGGGGTGGTTGGTGTGAAATAATGTTTGCTTTTCGGATCAGATTTTTAACGTTCCTTAGCAAACAAGAATAATTGTATATGCAGGTCTCAGTTAGATTATTTTTTATTTTATGTTAAGTTGGTCAAAACATGAACAAAATTATAAGAGAAAAATATTGGCAGAAAACATTATACAGCCTACCAAATGGTAAACAAAATAATAAAAGTTTTCATTTTACGTCTCTCAATGCCATCAGAGTCAGACGTCTGTGTTCTTTTGTTCGAGTGCCTGTTGAGAATGACAAAATGGCTAGGCTTGAAGCAAACTGAGTTCCCATACATTTTATGGTATCTCTCTACCGAGCAGTGCCTAACCGAGGTATTTGGGGGCCCGGGGGTGGGGGGGCTTGACCTCTTTGGGGACACCCTGCATTTTGACATTCGACATAATGACAGGAGATAATCAACTTAATATTTAATCTGAAAAAAATTTTTGAGCCCCCCCCCCCAAAGCTGGGGCCCGGGGGACATTCGAATTGAGACCCTCCTCCTCCCCCCATCCTATGTACGCCGGCCCCTAGCAGATCCGTTTTTCTTGCAGCCTTCGTTGTGATATGCTGTAACCAGAGGTGTGTTTATCAGCATGTGTGTAGAGTGGGCTTCTTGGACCCCGACATAGGGCCCTGCGTAACCTAACATCTCTACACTAGTAATTTTTTTAAGGGGGTTCTAATTTTAGTTTAGCGACTCGGGTCTCAACAAACTTATCCCCCCCCCCATCCGGCTGTATGGAATAAAAGATTCAAGTGTGTGCGCGCCATTTTTAATCTGTTATATTTATAAAACTACAATGTTTGAACATCAAAATAGTACTGACTTACTATATGTCTAAAACACTATTTATTGCAAAATTTAACAAATTCTGTTGGAACATTATATTTAAAATTCTATTGACAAACTTTAAATAAATAATCCATCTTATCCTAAGGAAGTCTATTTTTTAACAGATTTTAAAAAAATATTTATTGCTTAAATTTCATTTAGTAATATTAATTTTGCATCTAACCTTTTTTAAAAATTGTGCCAATGACACAAAATGATTTACTTTTCATCTTTAATGTACATGTATCATTGCGTCATTTGGTAGTGTTACGTTTGGTGGAGCTCACAAATACACCTTGAATAAAAGAACTACTTTCAGTCTATGGAACGTCTGCAGCACTTCTTGTTATAGTTCGGTCTGTCTACGCCATTGGACGAGAAACGAATATAAATTTATGTTTAGCAATAATAATTGTATATCAATGCCGCCAGACATTAGGACTGCGGAGGGGAGGGGGTTGTGGAGTACGGGGCGCTCGGAGCTCTAGTTAGAGCAGCACAAAGGGGGGGGGGACTGCAATTCTGTCTGAATTGCTGATCACCCGTTAGAGCAGAGTCTGTGCATACTGAGTGCATGGAATTTATGAACAGGAGCGTTGCTAGCAATGGCTGGGGTGGGTGGATGGAGGGAGGTTCAAACAGCAAATAAAACGAAGAATGTATCATCTCTCGCATGCGCTCACCTAACAAAAAAAAACATAATAAAAGACTGCTGCAACTAGTCTACTCACTAATACACACATTAAACATCTACATAAACAAAAGTATACACTTACACTCACACACACATTTACTCACTCAAACACACAGACACACATTCAGACATACTCAAACACACTCACACACACACACACACACATACTCACATGCACACTCACACATTCTCACGCACAATCACACGCACTCACACACATACTTACTCACACACAAACATTCACAAACACATTATCACACACTCACACACACACACACACATTCTCACGCACACACTCACTATAGACACACTCACACAGTCTCACAAACCCATTTTCACAAACACACTCTCACACAAACTCACACACACACACGCACTCACACACACACACTCCCTCACACATAAACATTCTCACACACACATACTCAGACTCACACACACATACACACACACAAACACTCACACATACACACACACACAAACACACACGCAGACTGAGAGAAAATGTACAACATCCCTCACTGGCATTTACCTCATATCTGTTTGATGATCTGGCTGATAATACGCTGCATTCCAACCTTGACCCTCGACTAATCCAATTGTTAGCCTTGTAGTCACCAAGTCTGGTGCCGAAACAGTCAGCAGCGTGAGTTTAAAAAAAAAGCAAACAAAGACAAACAACATGTTAAGTAAGTACCCCTCGCCCCTCCCTTCCTTACCCCTCTTCACCCAATCACCCATTTACTATCATTTCCTACCCCCCCCCCCCCAATATGTCTCTCTCTTCCTCTGACAAACATACATAGGCTACATACTTATTGTGTAGCTGTCATTTCTTTTAATGATGTTTAAGTAAAATCCCCTAACCCTGGACACACACACACACAAATACACTATCACAGAATTTATTTATTCTTCAATGAATATTTTGTTTAGTGTTTCTTCCTTACGCTTGACCACTCTCTGTGGGGGGGGGGGGGGGTCAAATTTTCTTCTTGTTGCGCCATTGAGTCTCGACTGCTGGCACCATCAAATGTCAAAATCTGAAACTATATTTTTTACATTAGAACACTTTTATAAGGAGAAAAAAGAAAAATCAAAATACATGTACGCAGTCTATAGAACCGATAAGGAAGACAACTTTGAGTAGATATTTTTTACTCATTTTGTAAAGTAGGCAATGAGAATAAAAATATGGGTTAGAGAGTAGGGCAACAGGAGATGGCGTTTCATGAGTTTATTAATGAAGTATGACGTGATCAAAAAAAAAAAGTTATGTTTGAATCCAGTATGGCGTGAAGTTCCATGATAGGAAGTGCACATAATTAACAATAGTGTTATTAAGATAAGTAACTACAGTCTGTCAGTGTGGTGGGGCTGTTAGGTCATTCTGCTCACATTGGATAATGCATGTTTTTTTTTTTAGCTAGAGAATGGCTTGATGGTGGTACCCAGGGATCAGACTTACCTTGTACCAACTGTTTCATAATGTGTGAAATGTGTTTACCCAAAAAAATTCAATTTAGATCAACAGGGATAGAGAATTCAAAACAACACAAGGAGACGGAGAACAGCGGCGTACCGAGGGGGGGAGGGGTATCATGTCCAGGCTCTATTCACAAAGGGGCGCCAAATTGTTAATTTTACATACATTATATGGTTTTCGAATGAGGGGGGAGGGCGCTAAAAAGGTATTGTGCCCCTGGCGCGAGTAAAGCTCGCTACACCAATGACGGGGAACTATTCTTGTTCAACTGTTTACTTGTATTTGTAATTTTAATTAACTTTTAAAAAATATGTGTAAGTAAACATATATACATGATCACAACAACACTACCAACACAAACTTGGGTGAATGAAAAGAATTAATTGAAAGTATCATTTCACTATGGTGTTTTAAGTACTTACGCTTACTTTATTTGGTTTTTTTTCATATACTCACACACGCTCGCACAAACACACACGCAGACAAACACACAAACAAACACGACTGTCCTCTGCCTCCCTTTTTTTTTCTCTCTTTCTCTCCAAAAAAATGAGCACACAGAGTAAAGCAGACAGGAGGACTTCAAGAAGTACACAACGTATTAAGTAAATGGACTCAATTTAGTTGAAAGGTCGAACCTAGTAGTGACTTCAGTTTAGTCCTTGTGTGTGTGTGTCTGTGTGTGTCTGTGTGTCTGTGTGTGTGTCTGTGTGTGTGTGTGTCTGTGTGTGTGCGTTATGTCTGAGCGTGTGTGTACGACAGAGTGTATATACAGATATGAACATGTGACAGTGTATGAGAGAATGTCTGTGTGAGAGAGTGAAAGAGAGTGAGAGAAAGAGAGCGAGAGAGAGAGAGAGAGAGAGAGAGAGAGAGAGAGAGAGAGAAAGAGAGAGAGAGAGAGAGAGAAAGAGATACAGTGAAAGAGAACCACGTATCTGAGTGAGTGAAAAAAAAAGATAAATAAAACCACTTTTCAAACTGTCCTTTTTTTTTTACAAACAATGGTCTTAATTGCATTATTTGTGGTACACCCCCCCCCCCCAACCTCCTTCCCAAACCCCATTGGCACAGGGTTCCCTAATAACCATTTGCCTCCATACCCATTGCTGGCTCGACTACAGTAGGGGTGTAAGAAAAAGGTATTACAGAGCACCTCCCAATGGTAGTTTCTAGGAATCTCGGGGTAAACAACTTAGTCTAGGCAGTGGTTGAAATAGATAATCCCCCCTATGTAGGCTTTAAGTCAGAAGGATATGAACCAATAACCTATCCCATGCACATTGAGATCACAGCCTAACCCAATGCTGTGAAAACAAATTATTAGTTCATTTTCAAACATCTTATTTGGGACAGTTGCTTTTTTTTTCTCATAGGTTATTGCCTTACAGGTGTAAGCAGCTGATTATTGCCTTACAGGTGTAAGCAGCTGATTATTGCCTTATATGTGTAAGCGGCTGATTGAGTCTGACCAGTGTATTTTTAGTAACATTCTATTTCACTTGTATTTATGCGTTTTATAACTTCTAATTATAAAGTTTAATGTGTAAAAAATAGGAGAGTATAACTTATGAGATACACGTTTTGACCAAAGAAGAAAAAAAAACAACAGTATAGCCTATATATTATTCATGTATAAAAATAGAAGTAGTAGTAGCATTGCAATTCATATATTTTATTAACGGATGAAGAAAAAGAAACTTGTGAATTCTTAAAAAAAAAAAAAATCTAAAAATGAAAAAAAAAAGGAAGGAAATACTGGTGGAAATACTGGGAAATATGGCTTTACACAGAGATATTATTATTGTAATATAATAGTCGAAATATACAATACAACTAAATTTATAACGCTAAAAACACTATATATATATATATATATATATATATATATATATATATAAACAGCATTGTTTTGTATTTAACCCTAACACAAATCTAGTATGAGGATGACTATCTAACCTGTTATTTCATTAAGCATTCAATACTGAATATTATTCTTGAGTAACCCTTCCACTATAAGATATTTTTACTTATATTAAGTGAAAGTTAGGTCATGACTTCAAGATAGGTTAAGGTGGACGTGATTAGGGCTTTTTTTATAGTGTCTTGTGTTTACTGACCACACATGAAATTGAAAAATGGCGTTAGGCTTTCCAAGAAGTATGTTACTAATTTCATTTTTCCCCGTAGAAATTAATCTGAAGGTTTCCCCAACAAATTATCTGATGGTTCTTGGTCTCACCCCAGGCGCCATACGACCCCCCAACCCCACCAACAGTACCACCTCTACCCACCCCCTTTCATTTAAATTTTTCTGACCGATGGCCGTATCGGAATTGCCCATCTCCAGTTCTCTTAAACAAAAAAAAAACCCAACACAGATTTCTTTCAGTTTGCTTCACTGGACACCGGTCATCTTAAAGCTCGCTCCGTCGATAATTGACAGCCTGTTAGCTGGCCGACCTGGCTGTCCAGTTGGGCTTATGCTCATACAGATAAAGTTCTTCAACCGAGAGCATTCATTCGCCACCCGCATTCACAAACACATGAACACACACACACACACACACACACACACACACATATATATATATATATACACACAAAACCCAGTTATCTTTCCTTCTTTCTTTACACACAGGCTATGCGTTCCAGCATTGAAGGCCAGACATGGATCTGTTAAAGAAACGAATTTTTTTCAACTGACCTTAAACTCGGTTATCTCCGTCGGTTGGTTTCATTCATGTGGATGTCGAATAATTATGGTTTCTATTATGGAAAAACTTATTTTAGTTAAAAAATGCTACGCATTGGTAACAAGCGATATGTGTATTACTAGAGTAGTTCTTTTAGGGGCCGTAGACGATGGATATGTGAGGTGGGGGGGCCCATGAAGTTATTTTTGCGAGGCCCGAGGGAAATTTAGATGGGGGGGGGGCTGGGGTGATCTAGGGAAATTTAGAGAAAAAAAAACAATCTCTGTGTAATCTTGGGGCCCATAATAATATTGTTAGGCGATGTAGATTTAGATAGTATTTACTTAAGAAACATAAACAATGGCCTTCATAGCAGTGTTTTTTTTATATCCCTTTGTCCAATAATTATAAAATTCAAGGTCATTCTTTAAACTACTAATATAAAATGATAAATGTAAAGAAATAATGAGCTATGTATTTAAACTGACTTCGGTAAATATACATGTTAGTGATAGGATTCCCCAGATAGACACGCCGGATATTTCTATTAGTTTTGTTACTATCTTTAACTTTGTATGTGTCCTTAAAACATTCTCGCCCCCAATCAGAGAAGCCTTGCTACGTCATAGTTTTTTTTTTTTTAGCTGTGAAAATCTCCCCCCCCCCCCCCATTTTGCTGTCCCCCTGTATATTGCTCCCTAATTCAAAACATTGTAATGTTGTCACAAGGTAAATCAACTTTTCTCTTTCTCACGCCGATCACTCCACAGTTGTAGAGACCAACAACAAAGACAGAGTTGATTTTTCTTTTCTTTTTTCTTGACAATATATTGATGTTTGATGTCTGAACGACTTTCACATCAACGTGCAGAGTTCTCTACCGTGAAACAAAGTTATCTCCCTTTTGGTCTGAGCTCAGATTAATAATGTCCGTAATTTTGACCACCGGCTACATATCTAATATTTGTGCTGCAAACATAACCCTCCCCCCAGGGCCGTTTTTTTTAATTCGGAGGCCCCCCACGAGTTTTTTAAGGTGTTGTCCTAATTGACCAATCATATTTCATTATTTTAACTTGTAGTCAGTAGCGTAGCGATCGGGGTAAGGGGTGCATCATGCCCCGGGCGCTACTCACAAAGGGGCGCCAAATGGTATATTTTACATATACAGTCGATTCCGCTTAATTGGGACACATCGGGACCGAGGCTTTTTGTCCCAATTAAGCGGCTGTCCCAATTAAACATACAAATTTACAATTGGCTTCTTGGTTTGGTTTCTTTGAGCTTTGTCCCAAATAAGCGGCTGTCCCAATTAAGCGGTGTCCCAATTAAGCGGAATCCACTGTACTATTATATGGTTTTCGAATGGGGGGAGGGGGGGGCTCAAAAAAGGTATTGTGCCCCGGGCGCGAGTAAAGCTCGCTACGCCACTGCTTGTAGTATTAGGGGCAAAATACAGTGGTTCTCCTGATTGTAGGGAAGGGGTGTTATTAAGACATTAGAGTCGGTACTTTATGCCATAAAGCAACAAAATTGCAATAATTATTTTTAAAAATATGTATATATACATATATAATTCCAAGTAATTCCAAAAATAAATAAAAAATATCAAAACATAAAATAAAACTTGTGCAAATAAACGTTCACCCATTGGAACAAGCCTCAGTTCTCAATATTTGATCTTTGGGGGGCAAAAACTAAACTATCTCATGACCTTGAATGCTGACAAACCGTAGAGCAGACGTCAGCTTGTCTGGAGAATTGAGAAAGTTTATGGGGAGACCTGGCCCTAGTTGCCGTCATTCTCAAACTTCTGGTCAACCAGTGGACACACAAATGGGGAGACAATTGGTCCAGTGGAAAGAAAACAAGAAAAGGAAATGCTCTGATTATCTTCTCTTGATGATTGGGAATTTTTTCTCAAACGTCTTACAGCTCGTCTGCTCCAAGATGTTTGATTGTTTGTTTACGTGCCAATTTTGGTGAGAAATATTAAAAAGTCGGAATGGGAATTTCTGCTGTCGTCTGCTAGTCGTTTGAGGCAGACGTTCTTGTGACGACATAAATGAAAAGTTTTAACATCCATGTAATTATATGTATAGATAGATAGATTAATTGATTGAATGATATATTGACTAATTGATGACTGAAGATAAATACACAAGGTCAGGTAGATAGATCAACAGGTAAGTATTTTTTTTTAATATTACTTTTTAAATTAAAATAAAAACGTCGGTAAAAAGAATTTAAGCGTCAAGAACTTAATGGAAATGTCAAGATTATCCCATTGTCGAGGTCAAGCAAATATCGAAGTTAAGTAAATCTTAATGTTCAACGAATGTCTAGTTTAAGTAAATGTCTAGGTAATCTAAATATTGAGGTTGAGCAAATATCAAGGTTAAAAACATTTAGTTGATGATCTATCTAGTAAGCAAGTATCTGAAGAAATCGGATTAATAATATAATTCAATGCTAAAAAGTAAAATGGCTTACGTAACTTTGACTGGATCCTTAAAAAGAATAAACAATTTCTGTATTTCATTTTTTTTTCTTATAAAAATACTAACTGGGTGGCTCGGTGGCTGGATTGCTCGGTGGCTGTGAGGCTTAATGGCTGGGTGGCTTGATGACTGGATGACGGATGACTGAGTGGCTCTGGGTGGCTGGGTGGCTGGATCGCTCGGTGACTGTGTGGCTTGATGGCTGGGTGGCTGGGTGGGTGGGTGGCGTTTTAGGAACGAGTCGAATAGGCATGTTGCACTATGGCCTGCATGCTGTGTGTTACGGTTCCCAGTCACCTTCATTAGTCCCCCGTGGTTCCTCATTAGTTGTTTATAGGATCTAAACATTTCATTCGTATTTGAAACTGGGATAAATCATCATTCGTTGGTAAAAAATAAATAATATCCTCTGGAGTAAATTTACATCAGCAGATAGATATATAATATTATTGAAATAAATTCTAAGTCCAAACATGACCAGACTACAGCCCCTCAGGTCCAGTCCTTCTAGCCCGGCCCTTATGTTCAATGAATGAACCCAGCAGTGCGGGGCGGGAAGGGGGGAGGCACATTGCCGTTAATCAGGCAAAAATACTTCTTTTGACTGGAGTCTGGAGTCACGCTCCTTCGAAGCCCTGAAGCTTTCTATAATCTACCGTACACGCAGTTGGTGGGAGGGAGGGGGCCCTGATTAAATGGGGCCCCGGTTCTCAGTGTTCGCTAGTAATCTAAGGCTTTGTAATAAATAAACACGTGGGGCTGGAAAGGGGGGGGGTCCAGGGTACAGGAACAGATCGATATTAATTAAAACAGTTCAGGCCACAGTGATTAATAAGACCAGGGCAACGGACCGACAAAGTTAATTCCCTCCCCCCCAGCTCTTTTATAGGAATAAGATTGAGGGGACAAAACCTCATGTTCCAGCTGACCTTTCATCTTCTTCCATCTGCCGCATTATTCTCCCAAATACACCTCCCGCACAATTTTTATGTCCCGCCATAAAAACGACAAACTATGATGGATAGTACAGATCGGTGTGTGTGTGTGTGTGTTGAGGGGGGGGGAGGAGGGTGGATAGTACAGATTAGTGGGTAGGGATTGGATGGTACAGATTTTAGGGGGGGTGTATAGTACGGATATGTGTGTGTGTGTGTGTGTGTGTGTGGCGTAAAGAAGGAGAAAGAGAGAGAAGTAAAAAGAGAAACAGGAGAGAGAGAGAAAAAACGAATAGTTTGCATTATTGTTTTTTTGGTGTTTGCGAATGGTAATACTATATCAGGGATGGTAATACTACATCAGGGATGGTATTAATATATCAATGATGGTAATACTATGTACGGGATAGTAATAATACTAATAATACTATACCAGGGATGTTAAATATAACTTTTTTTCAAAGTCCAAAAACCGAAGACAAAACTTTTTTTTTTTTTAATTTTTAGTAATTATTTGATTTGCTTTTGTTACAATGCTATTTTATTTTTATCAACGTGCCATGAAAAGTTTCTGATGTGCTTAATATTGCACACGTGCCTTGTAATTGCCAACCTTGCTCCTTAGCGTATTTAACAATTTTTCACTGCAAGCTGTAAAATATTGATGTCTATTTGTTATTTGTATCAACAAGTAGAGATAGTTCTGTGAGCGCAGTTTCCCGACCTAATGTATCAACAAGTAGAGATAGTTCTGTGAGCGCAGTTTCCCGACCTAATGTATCAACAAGTAGAGATAGTTCTGTGAGCGCAATTTCCCGATCTAATGTATCAGCAAGTAGAGATAGTTCCTTGAGCGCAGTTTCCCGACCTAACGTATCAGCAAGTAGAGATAGTTCTGTGAGCGCAGTTTCCCGACCTAATGTATCAACAAGTAGAGATAGTTCTGTGAGCGCAGTTTCCCGACCTAATGTATCAACAAGTAGAGATAGTTCTGTAAGCGCAGTTTCCCGACCTAATGTATCGACAAGTAGAAATAGTTCTGTGAGTGCAGTTTCCCGACCTAATGTATCAACAAGTAGAGATAGTTCTGTGAGCGCAGTTTCCCGACCTAATGTATCGACAAGTAGAAATAGTTCTGTGAGCGCAGTTTCCCGACCTAATGTATCAACAAGTAGAAATAGTTCTGTGAGCGCAGTTTCCCGACCTAATGTATCAACAAGTAGAGATAGTTCTGTGAGCGCAGTTTCCCGACCTAATGTATCAACAAGTAGAGATAGTTCTGTGAGCGCAGTTTCCCGACCTAATGTATCAACAAGTAGAGATAGTTCTGTGAGCGCAGTTTCCCGACCTAATGTATCAACAAGTAGAGATAGTTCTGTGAGCGCAATTTCCCGACCTAATGTATCAGCAAGTAGAGATAGTTCTGTGAGCGCAGTTTCCCGACCTAATGTATCAACAAGTAGAGATAGTTCTGTGAGCGCAGTTTCCCGACCTAATGTATCAACAAGTAGAGATAGTTCTGTGAGCGCAGTTTCCCGACCTAATGTATCAACAAGTAGAGATAGTTCTGTGAGCGCAGTTTCCCGACCTAATGTATCAACAAGTAGAAATAGTTCTGTGAGCGCAGTTTCCCGACCTAATGTATCAACAAGTAGAGATAGTTCTCTGAGCGCAGTTTCCCGACCTGATGTATCGACAAGTAGAAATAGTTCTGTGAGTGCAGTTTCCCGACCTAATGTATCAACAAGTAGAGATAGTTCTGTAAGCGCAGTTTCCCGACCTAATGTATCGACAAGTAGAAATAGTTCTGTGAGCGCAGTTTCCCGACCTAATGTATCAACAAGTAGAGATAGTTCTGTGAGCGCAGTTTCCCGACCTAATGTATCAACAAGTAGAGATAGTTCTGTGAGCGCAGTTTCCCGACCTAATGTATCAACAAGTAGAGATAGTTCTGTGAGCGCAGTTTCCCGACCTAATGTATCAACAAGTAGAGATAGTTCTGTGAGCGCAGTTTCCCGACCTAATGTATCAACAAGTAGAGATAGTTCTGAGTCTGGTCAGTTCCGAGTATCAACAAGTGCAGTTTCCCGACCTAATGTATCAACAAGTAGAGATAGTTCTGTGAGCGCAGTTTCCCGACCTAATGTATCAACAAGTAGAGATAGTTCTGTGAGCGCAGTTTCCCGACCTAATGTATCAACAAGTAGAAATAGTTCTGTGAGCGCAGTTTCCCGACCTAATGTATCAACAAGTAGAGATAGTTCTGTGAGCGCAGTTTCCCGACCTAATGTATCAACAAGTAGAGATAGTTCTGTGAGCGCAGTTTCCCGACCTAATGTATCAACAAGTAGAGATAGTTCTGTGAGCGCAGTTTCCCGACCTAATGTATCAACAAGTAGAGATAGTTCTGTGAGCGCAGTTTCCCGACCTAATGTATCAACAAGTAGAGATAGTTCTGTGAGCGCAGTTTCCCGACCTAATGTATCAACAAGTAGAGAATAGTTCTGTGAGCGCAGTTTCCCGACCTAATGTATCAACAAGTAGAGATAGTTCTGTGAGCGCAGTTTCCCGACCTAATGTATCGACAAGTAGAGATAGTTCTGTGAGCGCAGTTTCCCGACCTAATGTATCAACAAGTAGAGATAGTTCTGTGAGCGCAGTTTCCCGACCTAATGTATCAACAAGTAGAAATAGTTCTGTGAGCGCAGTTTCCCGACCTAATGTATCAACAAGTAGAGATAGTTCTGTGAGCGCAGTTTCCCGACCTAATGTATCAACAAGTAGAGATAGTTCTGTGAGCGCAGTTTCCCGACCTAATGTATCAACAAGTAGAGATAGTTCTGTGAGCGCAGTTTCCCGACCTAATGTATCAACAAGTAGAGATAGTTCTGTGAGCGCAGTTTCCCGACCTAATGTATCAACAAGTAGAGATAGTTCTGTGAGCGCAGTTTCCCGACCTAATGTATCAACAAGTAGAAGATAGTTCTGTGAGCGCAGTTTCCCGACCTAATGTATCAACAAGTAGAGATAGTTCTGTGAGCGCAGTTTCCCGACCTAATGTATCAACAAGTAGAAATAGTTCTGTGAGCGCAGTTTCCCGACCTAATGTTTCAACAAGTAGAGATAGTTCTCTGAGTGCAGTTTCCCGACCTGATGTATCGACAAGTAGAAATAGTTCTGTGAGCGCAGTTTCCCGACCTAATGTATCAACAAGTAGAGATAGTTCTGTGAGCGCAGTTTCCCGACCTAATGTATCGACAAGTAGAAATAGTTCTGTGAGCGCAGTTTCCCGACCTAATGTATCAACAAGTAGAGATAGTTCTGTGAGCGCAGTTTCCCGACCTAATGTATCAACAAGTAGAGATAGTTCTGTGAAGCGCAGTTTCCCGACCTAATGTATCAACAAGTAGAGATAGTTCTGTGAGCGCAGTTTCCCGACCTAATGTATCAACAAGTAGAGATAGTTCTGTGAGCGCAGTTTCCCGACCTAATGTATCAACAAGTAGAGATAGTTCTGTGAGCGCAGTTTCCCGACCTAATGTATCAACAAGTAGAGATAGTTCTGTGAGCGCAGTTTCCCGACCTAATGTATCAACAAGTAGAAATAGTTCTGTGAGCGCAGTTTCCCGACCTAATGTTTCAACAAGTAGAGATAGTTCTCTGAGCGCAGTTTCCCGACCTGATGTATCGACAAGTAGAAATAGTTCTGTGAGTGCAGTTTCCCGACCTAATGTATCAACAAGTAGAGATAGTTCTGTAAGCGCAGTTTCCCGACCTAATGTATCGACAAGTAGAAATAGTTCTGTGAGCGCAGTTTCCCGACCTAATGTATCAACAAGTAGAGATAGTTCTGTGAGCGCAGTTTCCCGACCTAATGTATCAACAAGTAGAGATAGTTCTGTGAGCGCAGTTTCCCGACCTAATGTATCAACAAGTAGAGATAGTTCTGTGAGCGCAGTTTCCCGACCTAATGTATCAACAAGTAGAGATAGTTCTGTGAGCGCAGTTTCCCGACCTAATGTATCAACAAGTAGAGATAGTTCTGTGAGCGCAGTTTCCCGACCTAATGTATCAACAAGTAGAGATAGTTCTGTGAGCGCAGTTTCCCGACCTAATGTATCAACAAGTAGAGATAGTTCTGTGAGCGCAGTTTCCCGACCTAATGTATCAACAAGTAGAGATAGTTCTGTGAGCGCAGTTTCCCGACCTAATGTATCAACAAGTAGAGATAGTTCTGTAAGCGCAGTTTCCCGACCTAATGTATCGACAAGTAAAGATAGTTCTGTGAGCGCAGTTTCCCGACCTAATGTATCAACAAGTAGAGATAGTTCTGTGAGCGCAGTTTCCCGACCTAATGTATCAACAAGTAGAGATAGTTCTGTCAGCGCAGTTTCCCGACCTAATGTATCGACAAGTTTGAAATAATTCTGTGAGCGCAGTTTCCCGACCTAATGTATCAACAAGTAGAAATAGTTCTGTGAGCGCAGTTTCCCGACCTAATGTATCAACCAGTAGAGATAGTTTTCTGAGCGCAGTTTCCCGACCTGATGTATCGACAAGTAGAAATAGTTCTGTGAGTGCAGTTTCCCGACCTAATGTATCAACAAGTAGAGATAGTTCTGTAAGCGCAGTTTCCCGACCTAATGTATCGACAAGTAGAAATAGTTCTGTGAGCGCAGTTTCCCGACCTAATGTATCAACAAGTAGAGATAGTTCTGTGAGCGCAGTTTCCCGACCTAATGTATCAACAAGTAGAGATAGTTCTGTGAGCGCAGTTTCCCGACCTAATGTATCAACAAGTAGAGATAGTTCTGTGAGCGCAGTTTCCCGACCTAATGTATCAACAAGTAGAGATAGTTCTGTGAGCGCAGTTTCCCGACCTAATGTATCAACAAGTAGAGATAGTTCTGTGAGCGCAGTTTCCCGACCTAATGTATCAACAAGTAGAGATAGTTCTGTGAGCGCAGTTTCCCGACCTAATGTATCAACAAGTAGAGATAGTTCTGTGAGCGCAGTTTCCCGACCTAATGTATCAACAAGTAGAGATAGTTCTGTGAGCGCAGTTTCCCGACCTAATGTATCAACAAGTAGAAATAGTTCTGTGAGCGCAGTTTCCCGACCTAATGTTTCAACAAGTAGAGATAGTTCTCTGAGCGCAGTTTCCCGACCTGATGTATCGACAAGTAGAAATAGTTCTGTGAGTGCAGTTTCCCGACCTAATGTATCAACAAGTAGAGATAGTTCTGTAAGCGCAGTTTCCCGACCTAATGTATCGACAAGTAGAAATAGTTCTGTGAGCGCAGTTTCCCGACCTAATGTATCAACAAGTAGAGATAGTTCTGTGAGCGCAGTTTCCCGACCTAATGTATCAACAAGTAGAGATAGTTCTGTGAGCGCAGTTTCCCGACCTAATGTATCAACAAGTAGAGATAGTTCTGTGAGCGCAGTTTCCGGACCTAATGTATCAACAAGTAGAGATAGTTCTGTGAGCGCAGTTTCCCGACCTAATGTATCAACAAGTAGAGATAGTTCTGTGAGCGCAGTTTCCCGACCTAATGTATCAACAAGTAGAGATAGTTCTGTGAGCGCAGTTTCCCGACCTAATGTATCAACAAGTAGAGATAGTTCTGTGAGCGCAGTTTCCCGACCTAATGTATCAACAAGTAGAGATAGTTCTGTGAGCGCAGTTTCCCGACCTAATGTATCAACAAGTAGAAATAGTTCTGTGAGCGCAGTTTCCCGACCTAATGTATCAACAAGTAGAGATAGTTCTGTGAGCGCAGTTTCCCGACCTAATGTATCGACAAGTAGAAATAGTTCTGTGAGCGCAGTTTCCCGACCTAATGTATCAACAAGTAGAGATAGTTCTGTAAGCGCAGTTTCCCGACCTAATGTATCGACAAGTAGAAATAGTTCTGTGAGCGCAGTTTCCCGACCTAATGTATCAACAAGTAGAGATAGTTCTGTGAGCGCAGTTTCCCGACCTAATGTATCAACAAGTAGAGATAGTTCTGTGAGCGCAGTTTCCCGACCTAATGTATCAACAAGTAGAGATAGTTCTGTGAGCGCAGTTTCCCGACCTAATGTATCAACAAGTAGAGATAGTTCTGTGAGCGCAGTTTCCCGACCTAATGTATCAACAAGTAGAGATAGTTCTGTGAGCGCAGTTTCCCGACCTAATGTATCAACAAGTAGAAATAGTTCTGTGAGCGCAGTTTCCCGACCTAATGTATCAACAAGTAGAGATAGTTCTGTGAGCGCAGTTTCCCGACCAAATGTATCAACAAGTAGAGATAGTTCTCTGAGCGCAGTTTCCCGACCTGATGTATCGACAAGTAGAAATAGTTCTGTGAGTGCAGTTTGCCAACCTAATGTATCAACAAGTAGAGATAGTTCTGTAAGCGCAGTTTCCCGACCTAATGTATCGACAAGTAGAAATAGTTCTGTGAGCGCAGTTTCCCGACCTAATGTATCAACAAGTAGAGATAGTTCTGTGAGCGCAGTTTCCCGACCTAATGTATCAACAAGTAGAGATAGTTCTGTGAGCGCAGTTTCCCGACCTAATGTATCAACAAGTAGAGATAGTTCTGTGAGCGCAGTTTCCCGACCTAATGTATCAACAAGTAGAGATAGTTCTGTGAGCGCAGTTTCCCGACCTAATGTATCAACAAGTAGAGATAGTTCTGTAGAGCGCAGTTTCCCGACCTAATGTATCAACAAGTAGAGATAGTTCTGTGAGCGCAGTTTCCCGACCTAATGTATCAACAAGTAGAGATAGTTCTGTGAGCGCAGTTTCCCGACCTAATGTATCAACAAGTAGAGATAGTTCTGTGAGCGCAGTTTCCCGACCTAATGTATCAACAAGTAGAGATAGTTCTGTGAGCGCAGTTTCCCGACCTAATGTATCAACAAGTAGAGATAGTTCTGTGAGCGCAGTTTCCCGACCTAATGTATCAACAAGTAGAGATAGTTCTGTAAGCGCAGTTTCCCGACCTAATGTATCGACAAGTAAAGATAGTTCTGTGAGCGCAGTTTCCCGACCTAATGTATCAACAAGTAGAGATAGTTCTGTGAGCGCAGTTTCCCGACCTAATGTATCAACAAGTAGAGATAGTTCTGTGAGCGCAGTTTCCCGACCTAATGTATCAACAAGTAGAAATAGTTCTGTGAGCGCAGTTTCCCGACCTAATGTATCAACAAGTAGAGATAGTTCTGTGAGCGCAGTTTCCCGACCTAATGTATCAACAAGTAGAGATAGTTCTGTGAGCGCAGTTTCCCGACCTAATGTATCAACAAGTAGAGATAGTTCTGTGAGCGCAGTTTCCCGACCTAATGTATCAACAAGTAGAGATAGTTCTGTGAGCGCAGTTTCCCGACCTAATGTATCGACAAGTAGAAATAGTTCTGTGAGCGCAGTTTCCCGACCTAATGTATCAACAAGTAGAGATAGTTCTGTGAGCGCAGTTTCCCGACCTAATGTATCAACAAGTAGAGATAGTTCTGTGAGCGCAGTTTCCCGACCTAATGTATCAACAAGTAGAGATAGTTCTGTGAGCGCAGTTTCCCGACCTAATGTATCAACAAGTAGAGATAGTTCTGTGAGCGCAGTTTCCCGACCTAATGTATCAACAAGTAGAAATAGTTCTGTGAGCGCAGTTTCCCGACCTAATGTATCAACAAGTAGAGATAGTTCTCTGAGTGCAGTTTCCCGACCTGATGTATCGACAAGTAGAAATAGTTCTGTGAGTGCAGTTTCCCGACCTAATGTATCAACAAGTAGAGATAGTTCTGTAAGCGCAGTTTCCCGACCTAATGTATCGACAAGTAGAAATAGTTCTGTGAGCGCAGTTTCCCGACCTAATGTATCAACAAGTAGAGATAGTTCTGTGAGCGCAGTTTCCCGACCTAATGTATCAACAAGTAGAGATAGTTCTGTGAGCGCAGTTTCCCGACCTAATGTATCAACAAGTAGAGATAGTTCTGTGAGCGCAGTTTCCCGACCTAATGTATCGACAAGTAGAAATAATTCTGTGAGCGCAGTTTCCCGACCTAATGTATCAGCAAGTAGAGATAGTTTTGTAAGCGCAGTTTCCCGACCTGATGTATCGACAAGTAGAAATAGTTCTGTGAGTGCAGTTTCCCGACCTGATGTATCGACAAGTAGAGATAGTTCTGTGAGCGCAGTTTCCCGACCTAATGTATCAGCAAGTAGAGATAGTTCTGTGAGCGCAGTTTCCCGACCTAATGTATCAACAAGTAGAGATAGTTCTGTGAGTGCAGTTTCCCGACCTAATGTATCAACAAGTAGAGATAGTTCTGTGAGCGCAGTTTCCCGACCTAATGTATCAACAAGTAGAGATAGTTCTGTGAGTGCAGTTTCCCCGACCTAATGTATTAACGATGACGTTTGAGTGATTAATGTCAGAGAAATTAATTATTTTCATCTAAGATCAAAGGGCGTTGTGATTTAGTGCGCAAACATTCTGATTTTTCTTTTGGCTACAAACAGTCACTTCTTTATAACAAAAAACGTATGAGAACAAACAATAATTGTTTACCTCTGATTTTTATTGATTATTATTAGTTATGTGCATAATTTCTCATTTGATATAAAAAAAAATGGTCTACCTGATATAAAAAAAAATATTTATTTAGTGTTTGCGGGAAAATTATTTTTCTCTACGCCCGCCCCTCTTCCTGTCTCCCAGTCAAAATATTTTAGAATACACTCTGGTAATGAGTGTGTTCTTGCACATTATAGATTGTTGATTCCGTACTTGTGATTTAATAATTGATAACCGTTTGTTGATTGATTGATATATTTTCTTCCTGGGACAATCAAAATTTACCTCGCAGACCACTCATTGATATTTAATGAGGATGTCCTCAGTACTGATTCGTATAAACCATGACGAAAAAATAAACAAAAGGAACATCTCATGAATATTTCCGCACGGCCCCCAAAAACACTTATAAACACTCTGCCACGTACACATGTAGCCATATTTGTTAAAAGTTTCATATTTCCAAAGTAGTTCAACAGGTTTGCGTAAGAATATCTAAAAAAAATCCGCATTGAAAATGAAGTAAAATTAATGTTGCACTGAAATTCTATTTTTAAACTACGAAATTAATTCAGAAACAAAAAAAAAATCAAAAAAAATATCACAAGTTACATCAACAAAGGCAAACACGTTATGACTGGTTATGGCAGCGTCTGGAGAAATGTAATCAAATTTAAGAGTCACTTTGCCTTTCTTTTTTTTTTAATCAGGACACACACACACACACACACCACTCATACCTACAGACAGGGGGCGGGGAGGCGGCCATCCCTGCAGGCTACAGTAAATCAAACCTACTAAGTGCACTGCGTCTGTGCGCCACGGACAGGGTCGTTTGAAAATCCCTGAAGAAATAATGAAAGTAACCAGCACATGAAAGGGTTCGGCTAGATGTATCCAATTAGGCAATTATGACGTGTGGTATTAAAAAAAAACTGGCCACCCACTGCCACTGGAATGAGGGCTATGAAAGAAGAAGAAGAAGAAAAAAACACAAACTTCAGCAGACGAGACTTATGGCGAGGGGACGAAATTAGAAGATGCTAACTTTGTGAGATGCAGAGAAGAATTTTTTAGATGTTCTATAGCCTTTTGTTGGTGATTTTTGTTTTTGTTTTGGTAAATGGTTTGTAATTAAAGTTCATCATATACGCAAGGAAAATATCTAAGTAATCTATCTATCTATCTATCTATCTATCTATCTATCTATCTATCTATCTATCTATCTATCTATCTATCTATCTATCTATCTATCTATCTATCTATCTATCTATCTATCTATCTATCTATCTATCTATCTCTAATATGTGTGTGTTTGGGTATGTGTGTGTTGTGTGTGTGTGTAGGTGTTTGTTGTTAGTGTAGTGTGTGTAGGTGTGTATGTGTGTGTGGTTTGTGTGTGTGTGTGTCTGTGCAAGTGTGCCCAATTCTGTCTCTATTTTTCACTATTGTTTTTTCTAAAATTTAAAATCTCAAAAAAAAAAAACAAATTTAACAAGGAGCTAAAAAATGGTGTGAACAAAAAAAAACACACACACACAAAGAAAAAGATATTACCTTTCAACCCGCCATAAATATTTAGTTTCAAATGAAATAAAAAATCACTCTTTGAGATTAAAAAAAAATTATCAATTCATTTTAAATTATTAAGACTTTAATATTTCCAGCTTACAGAGTTCTTTCCCTTTCCCCGTCCTAAGAATCTATTTGAACCTGTTATCAAATTTAACAAAAAAAAATTGTACACGGCTGCCACACAATACAGTCTCCACGTCTGAATTTTATTTTCATTCTTGTCTCCCTGGTCTATTAAATGTCATTCTATTTCATTTGATGAAGAGTTTCTCATGGCTCATCTATCTAATCTCTCTTCTGTATTCCCAGTTTCACCCTTTGCTACACTCCCTCACTCTATCTCTCTCTCTTTCTCTCTTTTAGAACCCTCTTTTAATACCTTTATATTTGTGCATCTTTTTTTTCCTGGGTTAAGTTAAATTATCAGTATGTATTAATCTATTTACCATGAAACCCTTACACGTGAAATGACGATTAGCTTGATTGAATACAATAGCATACGTGCGCGATGGAATAACTAGTAACTCATTCATGAAATACACAGAGAAAAATAAGGTATTTTAAACCTGTGACAATACGGTTGGTGTTTTAGTTATTTTGTTTAGAACTGACTTTGTTGACTAGATCTAGTTCAATGAACTGTGTTGTGGCTCGTTACGGAAAACAAATCGAAATGTGACTGTCATTTGACTCACATGAGGTCACGCTTATTGTGTTATCAAGCAGCTAAATATTTATGAAATAAAAACACAAACTGGTTAAAGTGAAGGGAAGTTAGTGCCTTTAAGACCCTTCATCATCATCATCATCATCATCATCATCTTCTTCATCATCATCATCATTATCGTCGTCATCATCATCATCATCATCATCGTCGTCATCGTCATCATCATCGTCATCATCATCGTCATCATCATCGTCATCATCATCATCATCATCGTCGTCGTCATCATCATCATCGTCATCATCATCATCATCATACCATTAACCGATGTGGTCGTTGGGGGAACGCAAAACCACCTCAGCAGACATATTTCTACATAGTTGCCTATCCTGTGTGGCTGTCTTTAGTTCATTCATTGGTAGCCCCCCGGTCCATTCTTTCATATTGTCCAACCAACATTTCCACTGGCGCCCTCTGTGACGTCCTCCTTCTACAGTCCCGTGGAGAACAGTTATCAAGTCTTATAACACACATGCCCGATCCATGCACACATTTACGTCGTTTTATTGTTTGACCCCTTGGGGGGGGGGGACAAATGAAAGGGTCGAAGTCACCAGTTTCTGTAGGCACCGTGTATTGTGTCTCAATCGATTATGCGATTTTTTGTTATGGTTTGTTCTTCAGTAAATATTTACATGGACCTAAACTCGTGAAATGTCAACGAAAATTTGTAAAAATATTTCATTTTCTGAAATCGATTTTACACCCCCCCACCAGAACAAGTAATGGGTCAATGGGTCAAATGGGTCGCAAAATAGGATGGGTCACATGGGTCACGGGTCAATGTTCCCTGACCCACGACCCACCCTTAGTCTCCGCCCGACACTAAAAAAAACCCGTCGTCGCCCGATTTTTTAAAATTTCAAAATGGTTTCTATGGCGACGGCCGCCATCTAGAAAATAACAACATTCAATGGGTCATGGGTCATGATGGATCTGGGTCAAGAACTTGATGGGTCATATGGGTCATGGGTCAAGCTCAGTGACCCATTACTTGCTCTGCCCCCCACACCCAACACACACACACACACACACCCCAAATCACTCGCTTTATAAAATCACTTTATTATCTCCAAGGCCGGACTTCACCAATTTGGGCCAATCATCACCAACAGGGCCTCAGACGGAAAGGTGCCCAGTACGATTGTGATGTACCATCGGATTGTGACGTAATCATAACAATCAATTACAATATTGTGTATGTGTAGCACAACGCAAAGCCACCGTTATTTCTCCAACTTATTAAGCCAGGTGCCCATTTAAGCCAACATTCGACATGACCTGATAAACATTCCCTAAAATTTCACCCGAGACACACAGATAGACAGTCTCGATCACTTTACACCGCTCGGCCATCCGTGCCTCAAAGAAGTTGTTGGTACAACCTAACCTGTTAAGGTTCTACTTCATAACATTTAACGATGAGTTTTTTTTGTTTGTTTATCTTGCAGCGGTATGTTCTTGTTCAAACCGTGATATCGAGAAAACAAATGTATGAGATAATTAAAAAAATCCAAATTTTTATTTTTTTTTTAAAATCATGATTTTCGAACAAAATCGTCAAGTTACTTCACGGTTATTCAGCTCGCCTCCATTTTGTTGTGGTCAAAGAAGCACACGCTGGTGCGAATTGGTAAATGTTGCATCATGTCTAATAAGCCTTGGTGCTCTACGTCTATTGGATTGAGGGGAAGGGAGAGAGAGAGAGAGAGAGGGGGGGGAGGGAGGGAGGGAGGGAGGATATTTGTTTCGGATTTAATAGGCCTACACCAGTTTAGAGGATTCTGCAGCAAGCTAAAATATAAATAATGAAATGATGTTTTAATGGGTGCTACTCATGCTGTTACCTAGCCCTCCTACTTAAAGTTTTAATGAGTGCTACTCATGCTGTTACCTAGCCCTCCTACTTAAGTTTCCCGCCTGTCGTACATGTAGATATATTTACATACCCTCGAACTTGTACGAAGATTTAAAGGGGGGGGGGGAAGTAAACATTCAATTCACCAATTACATAGCCATTTAATGCTAATGTAAAGTAAACATTCAGTTTACAATTACAAAACCATTTACTGTTGACATTTTTTTTTAAGTACACAAGCATATCTTCGAGTACAATATCTCTGTTACATAGGCAGAAATTTCACTCTGTAGCCCATTTTTAAGATAAACAATGTTTTTATAAGCTCCCACTTCAGTAAAAAAAAGGGGAATAATAATAATACAAGAAGCCAAATCGAATTAAGCAGTAAAAGCTAGATGGGGATACGATAAGGTCTCTTTGAACTACCCGATGTGCCCCCCCCCCGCACTCCGCTCCTCTTTTTGTACCACCCACCACCCACTCCCTCCCTACTCTTCTAAGATGCCACTTCAACTTTTAGTATTCACTTACAAAATCCCCGACTCAGAGAGTTTCTTTATTCGTCTTTCGCTCGTCTGATGTTTAAGTCGTGCAGACGATATGAATGAAGATTGACGTAGCTTCCGGGAAAAGAGGAAAAAATTAAAAAAAAAAAAGTGTAGATATTCACTTGAAGTGAACGTGGGGTTTTAATTATTGTCTTGTTTCGTTTGTTGGTTTTTTTTTTTTGGGGTTTTTATTTTGAGACTTCACAGTGAAACATTTCTGAAATAAATTATTCACTTAAACAGACCGAAAAAAAAAAAATAAACAACATTAGAATCTAATTGTATTGATATGTTTTGAACCGCTGCCCACAATGGATTCATACATTTGGCAGAGGGGACGGACAAAGAGCAGACATGATGATGTATTTATATGGACTATTACGAATTAAATGTGAAAGTCAACAATGGCTAACCAGCGGAGAAACGCATATTGCGGGCCATCTTAAACACAAAGCAATGTATATGTAGCTGGAGTAGCCCTCAAAATGCCGCCCAATTTCTGTACTTTTAAAGAAAACTACAGATCCCCCCCCCCTCCATGGCTATCAGTTAAAATAGTTGCCACAAAGGGCGGCATCCCCCCCCCCCATTTAATGTAAACGAGCTGCAGTAATGAACGCATGCATAAATAGCACAATACCCAGAGTAGAAATCATACATAAAGCGCGTCGCCAGAGGCGTACCTAGGGTGGGGGCAGGGGGTTCCAAATTAGAAAGTCCCTTCGGGTCCCAGCTTGAGGGGGGGGGCCGAAAAAGTTTTTGTTTACATTAAATATTAAGTACATTATCTCATGTCATGGTGTCGAATGTCAAAATGCAGGGGCCCCTTAAGAGGGCAAGCCCCCCGGGCCCCATTATCCCTAGGTTCGGCACTGCGCATCGCTTAATTAAAAGGCCTCTAATAATGATTTTTTTAATATTGAAGCACACAATAGCACCACAGAATATAAACTATACAGAATGCGCATAGTTAATACACATTCATTTTCCAGAAAGCCGTCACGTGTGAGTATTTATGCTAGGTTCATCAATTTTTAGATGCTACACTATTAAAAAGAAACATAACTTATATGGTGGCATTTTTGAAAGTCCTTATTAGAAGATTATATATAGAGAGATGTGCTTGATGTATAATTTATGTTCTGAAGCTGTTGCACAATAAAAAAACAAGCAATTAAGCCTGTTCCATTCTGGACACAGGACGTGTTAGCGCATTTTCGTGTTATGTATCAGTACGTTTGTTAGCTTTCAGTAAATATTTGTAAATTTTGGAAATGTTTATAAATTCAAATATGTAATGCATATATTTGTAAAAAAAAATTATAAAGACGTTTCTTTATATTTGAAAAAAAATTATTGTCTCTTAAATCTAACTACAAGTGGTTTGTGGTTACTGAAATAGGACTCATAATTGAAAACACTCTAAATTATAGTCATTTAATCGTCCGAAAACTCCGTCAATTGTTGCATGGCTCTGATACTTTCAATTAAACTCAGAACACAAGCTTACTATTTCATTTGATGAGTTTCTTAATAAATCTTGGTGAAACTACGTGCTGCAGTATTTCGCACCAAATGAATGGGTTATTGAACGTACAAGGTGTACATATAATATATAAGCCCCTTAGGAGCCCTGAAGCCCGGCCCTCAGAGGTCCTATCGCAAAATGAACTTTTGATGTACACATGGCAGGCCAAGACCTACAAAATGATATATACATCATGGGTCTAGGACTTATAGTTGCTGAGATATAGCGCTCCTTTATTAATATAGCTTATATAGTAAAAAACGGTACTAAGGCCCCTTTTACGGCCCTGAGAGGCCAGATCGCGAAATGGAAAAAACTCATTTCTTGGCAGGCCAAGACCTACAAAATGATATATACATCATGGGTCTTGGACTTATGGTTGTTGAGATCTAGGGTGATGACGGACGGACGACGGACAGACAAAACGGGGACATCGAAAATGCTCTAAAAATGTATGCTAATTTTAATTACCTATGCGCCTTCTGTACGCACCAGTGCAATGGTGTGAAGTTATAAACCACTCACAAAGCGCATGCCATCTGAATGAGCTATGCTGCGATATACAACACTGGCTTGTTTTAAGTTGTGATGAACGATCTACTCTGAATTACAAGATAACCCGAGCAGTAGGATGGTATTACATAAGAAGATGTCCGAGAGATACAGACAGATGACCCACCAACTGGAAGATCAAATGGTCGAAGCCGGACACCAACCACTGAACTAGATTGAAGACAAAAAAAAGAATTAAAGATGTGTGGGCGCGCGGGCGGGAAGGAGGAACCAAAATGTCGGGTAAATATCTGAACGACCTGAGAGGTAGGACACAGGGGACCTCACAACGACGAGCCTGGAGACCCCAAGGGACGCTCGAAGCAATTACTCTTTTCTTTTTTTTGTTGCTCTTCTTTATATTCTCTCTTTTAGCAAGGAACAATGCAGGGAATCCAGGAAATAAGATACACAGGGGAAATAATCTTGAGATAACTTTATATTACCTCCCCTCTGTTGATCTCTGCAATCAGACATATACGTCGAAATATATGAATATTTATTAACATACACCCTGTGTTTGGTTTAAACTCGTGGCGATTTACCAAAAAAAAAAACTGCTTTAAATACATCAATTAAGCTATATTAGCCCATTCACAATGTTATTTATTTTTTTTAATTTGTGAAGGTTTAGTTAAATTTTATTCTTATATTTATTCTTATTTTTTTTTGCCATTAAATTGAGGCAATTTTTTTCAGTTATTATGTTCTCAGCGTGTCTGTTGTTGGTAATTCAATATCTGACTTCATTATAGTATCAAATTACTTTTCTAAGTGTATTCGAATAAATTATTATATCATATTCTTGAATTAAAATTATTCTGCTGTATGCACCATGCTGATGTCAATAGTGGGGCTAGCCTAAAAGTGTATTGTTCATTTTCGAACAAAGAATGTTTAGAAATAGGTGGTATTTTGACCAAGTTCTCTAAACATGTGAACAATACAGCCAATTTGATTGGTTAAAATAAGATAAGGAAAGCGGGAATAACAGAATATGTTAATAATTAAAAAGGGAAAATTATGATTATTGGTGAAATACAAATTATTCCATTGATACATGGCCTTGTGCATCAAATTTAATTTTTTAAATGAAGAATCAGGATTATGAACTTTGCAAATGTTTGTTGATGGATTTTATTTTCGTGATTAATATGATTGATTGGTGTTAGATAGATCGATATATGTTAGATAAATTGATACATAAATTGGTAGATAGGAAGTTCGCGAGCCTCAGTGACGTATATATAAGGGGTCTAGGTGAGTATATATTAGGGCCTGGTTGAGTATACATTAAGGGCCTGTGGTGAGTAAATATTAGTGGCCTGGGGTGAGTATATATTAGGGGCCCGGGGTGAGTATACATTAAGGGCCTGTGGTGAGTATATATTAAGGGCCTGGGTGAGTATATATTAAGGGCCTGGGTGAGTATATTTTAGGGGCCCTGGGTGAGTATATATTAAGGGCCTGTGGTGAGTATATATTAAGGGCCTGGGTGAGTATATATTAGGGGCCCGGGGTGAGTATATATTAAGGGCCTGTGGTGAGTATATATTAAGGGCCTGGGAAGATTATATATTAAGGGCCTGGGGTGAGTATATATTAGGGGCCTAGGTGAGTATATATTAAGGGCCTGAGGTATTGTGTTAGTATATATTAGGGGCCTAGGTGAGTATATATTAGGGGCCTGTGGTGAGTATATATTAGGGGCCTAGGTGAGTATATATTAAGGGCCTGGGAAGAGTATATATTAAGGGCCTGGGGTGAGTATATATTAGGGGCCTAGGTGAGTATATATTAGGGGCCTAGGTGAGTATATATTAAGGGCCTGAGGTATGTGAGTATATATTAGGGGCCTAGGTGAGTATATATTAGGGGCCTAGGTGAGTATATATTAGGGGCCTAGGTGAGTATATATTAAGGGCCTGAGGTATTGTGTTAGTATATATTAGGGCCTGGGTGAGTATATATTAGGGGCCTGTGGTGAGTATATATTAAGGGCCTGGGGTGAGTATATATTATGGGCATAGTGGGAGTTTCCTGTGTGGTGCATTAAACAAACGTTAAGATTGGTCACAGCTAAGTAACGTAAAATAGTATCTAGGCAAGGTAGCACCTTGTAGATGCGTCGCCCTTTTTAGGGGTGGGGGGGACTATTATTTAGCTCGGGTCATTGGGGGCGGTGGCCGCCAGTTGCCAGGCCACTACGAGTTTATCTATTGATCTTAAATCAAACTGGCAACATCTATAAGTGCAGTTTATTTTCTGTTATCCCATCATTGTGAGTAATTATTAAACCGTTCTTTGTAGATGCAGCGACGGCCATGGAGGCAGCACGTAGAACTGATGTCAATAGGTTGGACTGACCCAATAACCTACATTTTGTCTCCCGCCCACACTGCCTCACTATAATCCAGTAGGCTCAATCAAGGCTGCCATTAGCCGTCCTTGGGACCCTGAAAAATCTTCACATTCCTTGGGCTCGTCCTGGGCTTTCGACTTTCGAAGGGCCATATGAAACGTCATATTTACTAGTCTGTTATTTTTTTTTTACCTATTTTTTTGTTCATGGGGGCCCAAAAATTGCTTCTGTTCCCGGGGTCTCATAGGACCTACATCTGCCTCTGCACTTCATAACATTATTTAACAAATTTCACACCTCTTCAATTCCATAACACAGCTTTGCTCCACCCACTAACCCACTCGCTCTCATAGATATAGAAGATATATAATTGCGAAAGCGAGTTGAGAAAATGCAGACTAACATCTCTCGCAGATGAACTCCTGGCACACATTGTATTGTTTTGTTTTTCTGTGTTGCCACATAAACTCTGCCCACTTGATCCAGAAAACGTCACAATGGCGCCACATGCAGGAAAAGTTTACGTTGTGATAAATTGGCAACCCTCGGGGGGGGGGGGGGGGGGTTGGTGGTGTAATAGAGATGGAAGCGGGTAACAACAGTGATGTAACTAGGAAGGGAGTGGGGTTTGCGTCCAACCCGTGCGTGGCTTACTTTGCCGCCAGCCAGGTTAGGGGATTGGGGGGGGGGGGAGGCAACATTATCATAAAACGCCCCTGCTAAATAAGGCAAGAGTTAATGATAGCAATGGAAGATTCACTCAAGAGGAGATGAGGAGGGAGGTTACATCTGCGTTGATTACAACGTGATATTATTGTGGAATGCTGTTAATGTTGTTATTGTTTATTTTGTTTCATTATTTTTTTATTATTATTATTAAAAACTTCAATTATTATTTTTTTTTTGGCTGACGAGTAGAATAAATCACAGGCGAACCTAGGATGTAGGGAGGGGGGCAGGGTCCAAATTCGAAAGTCACCCCGGGTCTCAGCTTGATTGGGGCCCCCAAATTTTTTTTAAGTAAATATTAAATACATTATCTCAAGTCATGGTATCGAGTGTCAAAATGCAGGGGCCCACAATGAGGCTAAGCCCCCCCCCCCCGGGCACCTAAACCCCCTATGTTCGGCACTGGAATAAATTCTTAGCAGATGCATCAATAGTAAGCATTTTTTTGTTATGTTTTTTTGGGTTTATTTTTCTTTCGATAAATGAAAAATCCGGAGTGCTGAAATAACTTAATGAGAGTAAGGAGGCGTTGTTTGATATAAAAGTGGACTAATGAAATTTAAAAAAAAAATAAATGACTACAAAATACAATAGTAATTGCAAATGACGAATCAGTTTTAAATGTAAATTCTGCACATCAAATATATCATCCATTTTTTTCTTCTTTATATATACATTTGAATCTCAGTTCATAAGTTTCATCAGTCAAACACTCATATCGTGAGGCGAACCTTTTAAATCAGTGTTTTGTTGAGTTAAGGGGGGGGGGGGAGTGTAGGAGGTAGTTCGGCTTGTCGCTTTGGTTCGTAAACAGAAATACTGAAACCATGAGTGTTTTTTTTCGTGCGCCGAACGGTTTGAGGTCCAAGGCATCCTTGACCCGAGGTCTTGCTGTATTCTGTTTTATATTATAGATACAATGTTAAACAATTAGTGACAGAGGCGTAACTAGGTTGGGGGGGGGGGGGTCCGAATTCGAGAGTCCCCCTGTGTCCCATCTTGAGGGGAGGCCAAAAAATGTGTTTTACAGTAGATATTAAGTACATTATCTCATGTCATGATGTCGAATAACAAAATGCAGGGGCTCCCAAAGAGACCAAGCCCCCAGCCCCCCCCCCCCAATCCCTAGGTTCGGCACTGATAAGTGAAAAAGGTTTTTACAAAGAGTTACTGACTGCATTTACTAGTAACATACCGCTTAATACTAGTACTTCTGTCATAATGGTTAAACAACCAATTAAACAAAGTGCCAGATAGTTATTGAAAGAAAAAATGAATTCAGAATTGAATGAATTCCGAAATAATAAAACAAGTTGTGGGTGAAAGACCGAAAAAGAAATCTGTGATACGATGTTTGGAGACTCATTGTTATAGATAAAAATCGCATCAATCAACTTAATTAACATGAATCACGTAATTGTATGCATATTATATCTCACTGATGGCAGTTAAGATAAACGGTAAGGAATATAACAGTTGTACAAGTCTATCTCAGAAATCTATTTGTATTATTATGATAATATATTACTCATAATGGAGGTGACTTAGAAAATAACAGCATTGTATTCCTGTAGACACCATCTGACGGTTGGTAACTGAATGAAGTACAGAGGAGCAGATACTCAAATTTCTTTTTTATAGGTTTGAAAAAAAGACGCAACTGATAGAAATAACAACGTAATTATCGCAGTATTATTATAATTGTATTACTAATCAAATATATATATATATATATATATATATATATATATATATATATATATATATATATATATACTAGCTGTTCCATGCAAAACCTTTGCATAGAGTTATATCCCCTTAGGCTTGATCGGTAGGCTAGGTTATATTTTTGGTTTCGGGCAGATCCGATTTTTTTTCATGATTGTATTTTAAACTGGAATACTGTCGTATTAATGCCATTTACTTTCGATTTAACGCAGACCCCAAATCGCTATTATATATATATATATATATATATATATATGTATATACGTGAATGACAGCATGTGTCTTTAACAGAGTCTGACACTCATGATGTCCAAGTGAGCGGCAATCCGGTGTTTTCCGTTGTAAGTAAAACTTGAAACTTGTAAAGATCCACGCCATTGCAAGTTGCATGGGGAGTTGGTGTTTAAGCTTTTGAAAAAGAAAGTCTTTTATGAAAATTTAGTAAAAAGGAAAAGATAATTCCTTACTCAAAAGGTCTTTCGGCTTAAATCATACAAATATTTATAGAAATTATATTAGCAATATAAGAATGTGAGCACCAATATTGATAAACTTTTATTGGGAATACAGTTTGAAAAACGTAACGAGTAATAAAATTGTATATGTTCAAATTTAGAAATTTTTTTTTTGTATTACAAATAAAAGAGAATTTTGTGCTGGCAAGCATTACTAGCCTCGGGCCACAACGGGCCCTAAAATTAGACATCAGGGTCGGCATAGAGCAGGTGGGTGGATTGATTACTGGGAATTAGTGTTAATTAAATGGAAACGTCATTTTTTGTGAACAATGAGGTACGAGCGGGTTGCAGGCTGAGTCATACCGCCCAACAGCTCGTGTTTGACCCTCGGGCGATAGGTTTCCTAGTCAATTCTACAACAACTATCGATAGGGGGTAGGGCGGGTAGGCGAACAGCCTACTCTTAGATTCTCAGCCCCGTAAACTGGGGGGGGGGGCAAGCGCCACAGGACCAGCGTCTGAACAGGAACCCCCGTGATAGGGGCTATGTGTTAAAATCTAATAGCTAACGCTTGGGCTCTCCGCCCCGCATATGGCAGGCACTCTACCAGGCCCTAAACACTCCAGGTACTTGTAAGGCCGCATCTGAATATTGATTTCAACATACAAACAAAAAACACAAATCCTGATTTGTTTTAAATTTGCATTTGTTTATGTTTAGTCTGCACAAGAAATCAAATCAAGTTATGAAGTGGAAGAAATTGATATTTCTTATCGTGATCAGTTGTTTTTATTATTATAATGATTTTTTTTAAAAAAAAAAAAGGGGGGGGGGTCGAGTTTTAAAAATGGCATAAAGGAACGGAGCCAATTAGCATAACAATAGGGGAGGATCGACCGCCATTGATCTCAATGAACTAAAAAGAGACTCAGCATGACCACCAGCCGCCGTTGTTTGAAACTTAAAAGTCAGCCGACGTTTCAATCAGTGGCTAGAAATTTTTTTTTAATCGTGACATGTTATTTAAAACTAAAACAACTATGCTAATTTATCCGCTAACTCTTTGTGATAATAAAAGTCTTTGATAATGAATTTGTGATAATATTAATATAAAGATGGATAATAGAAGAATAGATAAATAAATCAACGGGCTGAATAATAGATAAATCAGACACACAGACTGATTGATTTGACCCATTGATTATTTCAGACATAGAGCCAGAATTATGCTACCATAGCTCAATAATTATGGACCTTAATCATGGAATTCCTTGGAAAAGCTGTTTTTTTTATGTCTTTTTGATCACAGAAATTACGGGAATAATTAGAGACAGTTTCATAGCAATATAACAAAAGTGGTCTCAAAAAGACTCAATATTACCGGGAAAAAACGGATCGAACTAATAATAAAAAAAAAATCCAGGATTTTCAATACTTTTGATAATTTTGGAATATATTTTCTTCCAATAAATATATCTCACACATTAAATTTTTAATTTGATAATTAAAGTAAAACATGTAAAAATATGAAAGTGTTGCGCTAACCTTTCATACCAAATGTCTCAACTACACTGTCTGTCCAGTGACGGACTAGATAGGCCTTTATGTGTTACTCTATTTAGTGAGTTCTGTAATTGACTTATAGCTGTGTTTGTGATTAGGTTTGTTGTTATATCATGCCTTTGATAGTGTTTACATGAGTCGGTCACGTGATTGGTCACTCAATGTCTCATGACAGATAATAATAATACATTGATACATGCAAATAAAGATTAATATTTTATGTTCTGTAAGAGTAAGTGAAGTATCGAAACAATTAGACTAAAAATATCGACAAATGCTTCCCGACCATAAATATACAGATTACCATAATACCGGTATTCGAAATACTTCAGTATCGAAAAAATGCCAGTTGTGCTAAAAGGGATCGATATCTCGAGACTTACATAACAACACAATAAGTCAACTACCAATACATCAACTACAAATACATCATTTACAAATACATCAACTACAAATACATCAACTACAAATACATCAACTACAAATACATCAACTACAAATACATCTAATAATAAATACATCTACTACACATCATTTGTAGTACAAATAGTAATGAGGGAAATGATGGGCCGCTGGGCTTTAAGAATCAGGGGCAGATCTTCGTTTAGTTACATGGGGGTGGGGTGGGGGGAGTCCCATTGAGTTAGTCTTCGACCATTAATTCAGTGTAGAACCATGTTCATTTGGCTATTGTGTGGTTCTTTCACGGATATTTGACTATATAAATATACGAGTCAGTGTAACATGTAACCTCCCCTGATTTAATTATTTGTCCAATAAGGAACTATTTAAGATAACTCTTCCATAGTTCGTGCTGCCTTTGCCTGATGTGCTATGCTGAACTAATTTAACTGTAATAATGCAGTAGTATATTGCAGTAATATATACAATGAAATATACAGTAAAATGCAAATATTATATATATATATATATATATATATATATATATATAATGAAATAAAAAAATAATTACTTAATTTAACTGTAATTCTCTGGCGAGTTAACTAAAAGATACGGAGTACCACTATAGCGAAACAAGTTAACCGAAATACTTTGTTAACTGTCAAAAAAAAATGACGTAAATTGGCTGCAGTGCAGGGGTAATTTAACCGCCATGCCGATGTCAGTTGACTGCAGGATGGTCTCAGCGTGGCTTCTCTTGTAATCATGGTAAACATCTAACATTCAAGACAAGACTAATCAGCAAGTGTATCACTCTAGCGGGCTACTAATCTCCCCTTCTCACCCCACCCTCCACCACCACCCCACTCCATCGTCTCCCCCCCTCCCCCCCCCACTATTTTGGTTTCCGCCATGATACATATGTCGCTGTAACACAGGGGTTCCAAAATCTTTTACTTTTGTAGATTCAGTAGTTTTCAAGGTGTCCCGGGGGAATATTTGGGGGGAGGGGGTCGTGGCAAGATTTAAAATGTATAATTGCTAGATTGAGAATCTGTGCGTTCATTGTTACAACATTATTTCTTTATACGTTACAACATTGTTTCTTTACCTGTTACAAAACTTACTTTGTGTGTGTGTTAATTTGCATAGTTAAAACCTTATTTATATACAAATTTATGATGTTTTTTTTTTTAAAAAAAAAGTAAAGTTCCCTTAGCCCCAATGATGCCCAATCAGGGCATCTGTTTCTATAACCACGGCCTATGAAGGGATTGTTGTGGTTAGCACAAAGCCCGGTCGCCTTTACTTCCCCAACTTAAATTTAGTCAGGTAACACATTTAAAGCTGGGTGGACTTGTGGGACGACTTTGTACCGAATTTCACCTGGGAAAATTCCAGTCCAGTATCTACACCACTCGGCCAGCCGTCCCACGATGTTTTTATGCTTTATTTTTTATTTTTTCTGGTTCTTCTCAACAGGTAGGTCGCAAACAAAACAACGACAAAGAAGAAAAAAACAAAACAACAAAAACAAATAGTTATCACAGGGGGGGGGTCAATAAAAGTCAAACAGTGGTCATAGAGGGTCAATAAAAGCCAAACAGTTGTCATAGAGGGTCAATAAAAGCCAAACAGTGGTCACATAGGGTCAATAAAAGCCAAACAGTGGTCATAGATTGCCGCAAAGGGTATACTTTTGAGAACCATTGATTCTGGACACGTTTTTGAAATTGCTCGTTACCCGCCGGATTAAAAAAAAAATTTTTTACAAGTTTATAGGAGAAAGAAAATGGAATAAAAAAATATGGAAACATAAATGAATCAAATAATGATTAAAAGAACTATAATAGAGTATTCAGTAACCCCTGGGGATGGAAGGTCGTGCGGTAAATTGTATTCTGTTGACCTGGTTCTATCTCTGCTGAGGCCCAAACGGATATTTCAGCTCGTGTAGAAAATCCCCGCTCTATTCACCCGTGGTGCCTCCAAGGTTACAGCACTATCGGATAGGCTTGAGATATAACAAGTTCGCTAAAAAAAACAGTCCCATTAGTAGTTCAGAAAATCTAAGAGATCTCATCAAATCCTTTCAATGACTTCACACACACACGCACACACACTGTACCACAGTGGCTCCTGCGAGGCAGTTTTTTAGTAGACAAAAAATAAGCTGGTATCATTACACTTTCCTTGATTTAAATATTTCGTCAAGATTCCTCCAAAAATTCCATATCAAATTATTTTCATGACTGGCCATGGGCGATCGCAACCCACGCTTTGTGAGAGTCCCTCTTTTTTCATAACAGGTAAAAATAAAAAGATTCTCTTCCCCTCTACCCCTTCCCCCCTCCTACCCCCCCCCACCCCTTTCCACCAGATTTTTTTCTTTTACTAACCCAGTGACTTCCCTATGATGTTACGTATAAAATGTTACTTTGTAGGTATATTTTCTTGATGAACACGGTAGTAAATTGGAAAGCGTTTGAAATGGAGGGAAAAAAAAAAGTAATAAATTTAAAAAGCAATTTTTTTTCCTCTTTACTTATGCTACGCAAGACGATTACAGGATAACACATGCGAAACGTCATTAGTCGATAGCTTTTTATCTCCAAGATTAAAAAAAAATGCGAAACCAAAAAAAAAAAAATATTAGAAATGGGCACCGTACGTCTACAAAATTTTTTTTTTCTCAAACTAATGTTATAATGTAAAGTTTAGATAAAGAAATGAAATATACCCTTGAAAAAAATAATAATTGTATAACCTGTTACGGGATAAACAGCTGGCATTAAACGGGGGGGGGGGGGGGCGGGGCGGGGGGGATGTGTACCATATTGGGCTATCGTCTGCTCACGAGGTCAACATATGAAGAAAAAAAAACAACTATAAATTAGAATGATAAATATCAGTCTGAATTGTACACCATGTTTATATCGCTGGAAGTTTTGTTTTATCAGAAGATAAAATTGTGGGATGACATGATGTTTCCATGACCTGATGTTTTCGATGATATGATGTTGACATTTCAGGTGGACGACTGATGATATTAACACGGGGCGGCTCAAGCCAAGTCACTGACAACTGGGGATCCGTCGAACCATCTCCCACCCCCAGATAAGTCGATTTACAACGATCTCCGGTCTACCCTCCCCTCCGCTCGCCATAGGTCACCGTATGTAGCAAATTATGTAGCAGAATAACATGGATTGAACAAAACAGACAACTACTATGAGCACAAAGCGGGTAAATAAAAATAGCTGCGAAACACATCTCTATGGTATATAAATACCAGGGCTTCGTTTATTATTATTTTTTTTTTTTTCAAATTTTAATTTCAGTTACATGAACCGTCCCGACGCGGGTAATTTACTTTTTCAATTGTTGACATTTTCTTTACGCAGTCTTTACTGCAGCACAGTTATTTAACCACTTGACTCTTTCCCCCCCCCTTTTTTATGACAATGAGAGCCGCCGAGTAGGAGTGGTACGCGGACTGTGCTATATATGACCGTTTGTTGCGGACTGTGCTATATGACCGTTTATTGAGCTGGGAGAGCCATTGTTACCGTCCTGCAGACAGCATATACCCAACGAGGCCTCAAAGCAACAAAAAAACAACAAAAGTTTATGCTCCACCCCCTTCTCCATTACCTCACTCTCCCCACCCCCCCTCCCATCCCTTTCCCCGTCCTCTCTAAAAATCAACGCATGGCTGAGCTTTCATTATCAAAGTTCACCTCGGGAAGTACGAAGTGAGGATATAGTCTTATTGGGCTGAATTAGCACAAAGTAGCACAGACATTTTTTTTTCTAAGTCAAAGAAATTATGTTTATAAATATGATAACAATTGGCCAGCTGGACCTCGCAAACCATTGAAACACATTTACTTTTTGAAGCAATATTGATTAACTTAGGATTATTTGATTAACTTAGGATTATTTGATTAACTTAGGATTATTTGATTAACTTAGGATTATTTGATTAACTTAGGATTATTTTTAATACTTTCTACTAATTATCAACCATATGCAATTTTTTTATGATTTGAATAGCTTCCCTTAGTTTAGTTTGGCTTTTATTAGTTTCGGGAAGGTCTCAAATTGTCATTTTTGTATGTTGTAAAGATTGTTTGTATTTCAAATTTTTTAAATACAATATGTATATATAAACAGTATCCAATCATTTTGTATGATAATATTTACTATTTCCGGCTTAATATTTTACATTTGAAACCAAAGAAACCATTTAAAACTGGAGCTTTTGAGAAAATATTTCATGTTCCAAATGGAGAAGCCACCAATATTAAAATTTCTGTTTTGACAGGAAACAAAATTGTCACTTAAATTTCACCAGATTGTTTAAAAGAGCAATATTTATATGATTTTTTTTTATGAATTTTATTGCACTACTTAGCGACTTTTCTCTCTGTTGTGAGTAGTCTTTAAAATAAAAGTAGCGAATTGGCGATAAAAGTAGTGCTATCTGGCAACACGGCTTGTACGGGGAAATTCACTTGATTAGAACTGTGTGTTGTAAATAATTTTTTTTTTTTAAAAAAAAAAAAAGGAAGATAACTTTGTGTTTCAATTTTATTTTACGGTCACAGAGTTGCTGCGCTTGCTTTACACTTCCCAGCACTGATATGATTTCTGCCCCCCTCCCCCCTTTCCCCTAGAACTCCCTCGCCCCCACCCCCCCACCCATCCCCCACTCTTCCCTTTCCGCGCAAAAGTCGCTATGACGGGAACCCACTTAAAATTCGCGGCATGAGGTCTTAATCAGAACACATTGACCTCTGAACCCCACTAGAGCAATGATTTATGTCTAGAAGGAGGGACTGGGTAACTTTATAAAAAATATATATATATATATATTTTCAAAAAAAGCTCCGGTAATTGGCGATGGCGCTGTGGTAACATTTTAGACAAAAGTTTTGAAACAAAGTTACGATATCTATTGAGCGTGTGTATAATGTATCAAAATGTACACAATACGTTTGAAATAAAGAACTAGGGAGTTCTCAAACCTTTTTTTTTTGTTTTTGCTGAAGGCTCCATGGACAGATCCCATGATGTTATAAAATGACACCCTTTACTTGTAAATATATGGTGTAAGCATCAACGAGAGAGGAAAAAAAAATAATAATTGTGAGACTTTGAACTATGTCAGTGGTTCTCAAAAATAGGCGACTCGACCCACCAGGTTTGAATTAGACGACAAAAATAATATATATAAAAGCGATTTGGGCTCTGCGTTAAATCGAAAGTAAAGAATTAATACAACAGTATTCCAGTTTAAAATACAATCATGAAAAAATCGGATCTGCCCGAAACCAAAAAATAACCTAGCCTACCGATCAAGCCTAAGGGGATACAACTCTATGCAAAGATTGTGCAGGGTACAGCTAGTGTAATCTAAATATGCATAATTTTTTTTTAAATCTTTTATCCCTTATATTGTTGTTTTTTATTATTATTTTTTTTACCTTGGGTCGCGATAACCGAAACCGTTTTTCTAAATGATATAAAGGGTGCGTAGATATTTTTGAAGCCAACTATTATAGATGTCTTACCACCGGTTTTATGGAGATATTTTATAAGGTACACATATTTAACATATACCATGGTTCACTAAGTACAACTAATATTTCGTTGTTTCAGAATAAATTTGCAGTCAAAATATCACCACTTCCATTCTTTGATTTACTTCTTTGAAACAAAATCCACAGCCATCATAAATAAATTTGTCGTAATTAACGTTCAAAGTTTTAACTGTATTTTCAAAGCAACTATTTGTTTACACTCATTTAAACCTTCATGTTTATCCTGACACTCCCTATTAATTATAAAGTTGTCATTTAAAGATGCATTTGATACATTCTTTTTTTTTTCTTAAGCAAAGAAGTTCTGCAAATTATTTCATTTAGGCAATTAAGACGGCAGTTTATCTGGCAAAGATGTTTTTTGCCAGATTAGCCTGCAAGCAGGCCAAACTAAAAAAAAGGGTAAATGAGGAAGCTCGGATTATGGACGTGAAATTGTAACTGTCTGTCTATCCCGCCGTAGGATGCTGTGTCGTCACTGAGAAGCTAATTGAGTGAGCCCTCTAGATCCCCTCGGCCAGGGCTGGCGGAGATGATAGCATCAACAAGATCTCGGGTCTGCAAGAAGTTGTTACTCAGCGAAAAACCTTGACGCTAAATGAGCAACCTAAGAAAAATAAAAAAGGAGCCAAAAATGAAATATCGTTTCTTTCAATACAGTGTTGATGTAAAATGTACATTTTTTTTGTTTTTTGGAGTTCGTAATGAAGAACAAAATTGTTCGCCAGTGAGAAAAAATTTCCTCGTGTCTAATCACAGAGAAAATAATGACATGCCAAGAAAAAAGGCCAAATCCCAGGAAAGAGGCCAATTTCCAGGAAAGAGGCCGATTTCCAGGGAAAAGGTCAAATGCCAGTAATAAGGCCAAATCCCAAAAAAGGCCAAATGCCAGGAACAAGGCCAAATCTCAGGAAAAAAGGCCAAATCCCAGGAAAGAGGTCAAATCTTTGGCTCAAGTGTTCCATCATTTGTGCTTTAAGTTCAATCATCTACTTGATTAGTATAGGGCGACTTTTGTGAAAAAAAGAAGTTTTAAGCTGAATCAAAAAAAAAAAAAAACTGATCTTTGTTTATTGTAATATGTCTGGAGAACCTGCGCCCCTCCTTCAATGTTCCCAATTGGACCCCCGCGCACCATAAGACCAGCACCATACCATAAGGCCAGCACCATAAGGCCATCCGTGCCTTGTATACCTGATCAGACGAAGCGACAGCTATTAAAATATTGTCGGTCTTATTATCTCGTAGTGATATCTAACGACCACTATATAAAGTAGTCATGTACATGCTGTGGCATTCAGAGATTATACGAGATTTGTTTGCTTTTTTTGTATTTATCAATTATTTTGTAACTAATATCAAGTCTGATTTACACACATGAAATCATTGCTGTCGAGTCTCTGTTGGCGAACTCCCAGAACAACAAGATCAACAGGTTTGGACCACATTTTTTTTTGTTTCGTCAGATATGTTTAATATTGAGCTGAAGACAAATTACCAGACACTCAGCCAAGAACACGTGTATAGAGAGGCCGTTTGAACTGATGGGATCATCCTGTTATTAGCTCAGGGTCACCCCATAAGAATGTTACCTCCCCACCCCATCCAACCCATAATATATATAAAAGCGGTTTGGGCTCTGCGTTTTATCGAAAGTAAAGAATTAATACAACAGTATTCCAGTTTAAAATACAATCATGAAAAAAATCGGATCTGCCCGAAACCAAAAAAAAAAATAGCCTGTCCTACCGATCAAGCCTAAGGGGCTATAACTCTATGCAAAGGTTTTGCAAGGTGCAGCTAGTATTAAATATTACACAGCCCGAGTTGCCAAGAATGTTTGAATGAATTTATAGCAATTCATGGGTGCTGATTTCAAAACTGCCACTGCTTTTGCTGAATTGGCTCTAGTTTCTGAGATATTGGACACCCTTGAAAATATGATTGTACCCTTTGTGTAAAACAAATGCAATAAGTTTGGTGTCTGTTGTTTAATTTAACTATACCAAGTTATAACTTTGTTTAGTTTTTTCTCTTTTATAGCTGCTTTCTACAGACATCATGAGTTCATCACGAAGATGCTGCAAACATAATCCGAATGTATTCTGTTACATCTGTGGAGAATACATGATTGAAAAGCAAAGAAATATAATCGAATTTGTGCAGCAGGCATATTTGGCTTATTTCGGTGTGAAGCTGGGAGACCAAGACAAGTCTTGGGCTACCCATAAGGTCTTCAAAAGCTGTGTGGAGAGCCTACGGCAGTGGACAAATGATGAGAAGAAAAGTCTAAGTTTCGGTGTACCAATGGTATGGCGAGAGCCGAATGACCATTTTGGTGATTGCTATTTTTGTATTGTGAATGTTAAAGGCTTCAATCGCCACAAGAAATCTAAGTGAGATTATCCTGATCTTGAATCTGCAAGGAGACCAATTCCACATAGCAGTGAAGTTCCTATACCAGTGTTTAGTGGATTATTAGAGCTTTCACCATCAGACTCTGACGAGGGGCAAGATCTGGAGTTTTTGGCAGGTGAAAAAAGTGGAAGCGATTATGAAGGAAGTTCTTCAACACCTCAACCATTTAGTCAAGAAGAACTCAATGACCTGATACGATACCTAAATATGCCCAAGCAAACATCTGAGCTTTTAGCGTCCAGGCTCAATGAAAGAAATTTTCTCAAACAAGAATTTTAAAAATTTCTTATCGGAAAAGAGAAGAGTTTCTTCTTCCATATTTCAGCCAAGAGGAAGATCTTGTTTACTGTAATGACATCCTTGGATTTCTGCTCCAAATGGGACTACAAGACTACTATTCCAAAGACTGGCGTTTTTTTATAGACAGTTCCATCAGAAGCTTGAAATGTCTGTTATTATGAGCATCAGTGGTCAATTTGTGTTGATCTAAAAATGGTAAACTTCTTGCTTGGGTAGCAGTCAGGATACACAGAATACCCGTGCTTCATTTGCCTTTGGGATAGCAGGGCAAGGCAAGATCATTGGACATGAGTGACATGGCCTGCAAGGGAAACCATGACTGTAGGTAAAGAAAATATCATCAACAAGCCACTGGTTGACAAAATAAGATCATTCTCCCACCGCTTCATATCAAATTAGGTTTAATGAAACAATTTGTTAAGGCTTTGGGATTTTTGACGGTCCTCAGATTCGAAAACTCATCAACGATCAAAATTTTACAGATTTCACGGATCACCTTGAAGCTTCTTCATGGAACAGTTTTGTTTCAGTTGTCAGGAACTTCTTAGGTAATAACAAAGCAGAGAATTACGAAAAACTGGTACAATATATGCTCGCTAACTTCAGAAACATTGGAGCAAATATAAGCATCAAGGTACATTACCTGCACAGTCATTTAGACAAATTTCCAGGTAACCTTGGGGACTTCAGTGAGGAACAAGGCGAGAGGTTCCATCAGGATATGAGGGTGATGGAGGAGAGATATCAAGGAAGATGGGACATAATATGATGGCTGACTACAGTTGGAGCCTCCAGCGCAATTGCCCCAACGACACACACAAAAGGAAGTCGAGCAAACAGCGATTTGCTAATGCATTACCATAGACAATTAACATATTAATTAATTAATTAGACATAATTAGTTTTTCAAATGAAAATGTTTTCTTCTATAGCACTATTACATATCTTTTTAAACAAAATTCTGCATGACTATTAACATTTTCACTAGTATTTGTTAGTATACTATTTTACTTCATGCAATTCTTGACAATTTTCAAACACGGTGCATACATTATTTATTAATTTTAATTATCTCGTAAAATAAAGCCAATCTAGCAAAAGCACTTACATACTCTAAATCAGCATAGTTGACTTTGTATAAAATGATTCAAATATCACTGGCAATAAAATCACTGTTTACCAGTGTTATTCTTTCATTCTTTTTAAATTAAGTGGTTACTGCAGGAACCCTTGAGGCGGGGACGTGCTGGTATCGGACGGCCATTAGTGTTGGGGGGGGGGCCGTTTGGTTGGGAAATAAGAATTACATTCTCTCTCTCTCCCTCTCCCTCTCTCTCTCCCTCTCCCTCTCTCTCTTTCCCTCTCCCTTTCTCTCTCTCTCCCTCTTCCTCTCTCTCTAACCCTCTCTCTCTAACCCTCTCCCTCTCTCTCCCTCTCCCTCTCTCTCCCTCTCCCTCTCCCTCTCTCTCTCTTTCTATCTCCCTCTCCCCCTCTCTCTCTCCCTCTCCCTCTCTCTTTCTCTCTCCCTCTCCCCCTCTCTCTCTCCCTCTCCCTCTCTCTCTCCCTCTCCCTCTCCCCCCTCTCCCTCTCCCTCTCTCTCTTTCTATCTCCCTCTCCCCCTCTCCCCCTCTCTATCTCTCCCTCTCCCTCCCTCTCTCTCCCTCTCCCTCTCTCTTCCCCTCTCTCTCTCTCTCTCCCTCTTTCCCTCTCCCTCTCTCTCCCTCTCTCTCCCACTCTCTCCCTCTCTCTCCCTCTCTCTCTCCCTCTCCCTCTCTCTCTCTCTCACACACACACACACATACACACACACTCATGACCTGTATGTAAACACAATATAATCATCCAACGATCAAACAATCGCCTCAACCCTTACCCACCCTCCTGCCCCCCATCTCATCCCCTCCCACCAGTTTCCATCCCACCAACCAGGACCGTGTGGTGGGAGAGAGGGGGGTGGGGTGTGGCGACCATCGTAAATCTAAAGGGACGTAACGCCGCCGCCTAATGTCAACACTACATTATCCGTTCTTTTTAAAAAAAGAAAAAGAGAAGAGAGTAGCGGCCCCTAGTCAAACGAAATACTTAAAGAAGCCAACAGTGGATTTCCCCCCTCCGTCACAGAGGATATCTCGCACCGTGATCAAGATCAGCCTCTACCAGATCAAGAGAGGGGTGGGGGTGAGGGGTAAGGGGTTTAGACGGAGAAAAGAAAGAGGCGGGAGAGTAGGGGGTGGGGAGTGAGGAGGAGGGGGGGCAGATTGCGATAACTGCGTCCATAGCGGGGGTCGTGCCAATAATTTAGTGTAAACACACTCCACATTTGATAGTGTCCTCGGGTCAGGTCACTTTCAGTTTCTGTTATCATGTGGGTACCGCAAGGGAAGCATTTTAATGGACAGGTGGACGAAAGCAGTCAAAAATTGAGATACATGATGGGAGAAGGGGTGTGGGAGGGTGGAGGAGCTGGTAGCCCTATTATGGATTATAAAAAAAAAATGCGGATATGTTTTGGTTGTTTGACGTTCACTTAAATGAATGACAGGGTACTCTACAGACTAATTTCTTACCAGGTGACTTGAATTTGTTCAATAGATCTCTCTATCAAAAGTCAAGTTCTTCTGGGGGGAGGGGAGGAGAAGGGTCCTATGCCAGTCCTATGAGGATAAATTGGAAATAAAAAAAAACCTCACAATAATCCTTTGATCCTCAAAACATAGTTGATCAAAGAAAGAAACAAAACAAAACAAAAAAAAATCATTCAGCCATTCATATAATAGAAAAAAACAAATGACCAATATGTCGAATTATGAATCCAAATTCAAATCATATTTAAACATAGCGGTTGACAATCTTCTAATATAAATAATAGCGGTCTCGCGTCTGCGTTATTTCGAAAGTAGAAATCAAGAATTCAAAATGGCGTCCGTCAGGCGTATCGATTCGATAAATGTTTTTTTTTATATACTGATCAAACCTAAAGGAATATAACTCTGTGCAAAGGTTTTACAGGGTACAGCTAGTGTTTTAATAATATAACAAAAGAGATGCCTTTGTGCTAGAGACCTTAATCTTCATGCATTCTCTATATTAGTAACAAGTCAAATGTGAAAATATACCAACCAAACACATCTCAATGCAAGAGATATCAGACAGCGCATTTAAACACATTGTTGAGATTACAGTGGCCCCGTGTGTTACCGTGTGTTTATCGTGTGTTACCTTGTGTTTATGTCTGGTTTGTTTATTTCCATCCACTGTTGGGCGACTCCTTAGTTATTTATTGTCTGCGGGCAGCACTTCGAATCGCAGTTTCATATTGATGCGGTTTGTTATGTTCATTCTCGACATCTTTTGATCTGCTCAGACAGGATTGCTTCAGGGACAAAATGTTTCTTGTTTACTTAATTTTTTAAAATCTTTTTACGAAACGAGAGCAAATATAGTTTATATAGGAGCGGGGGGGGGGGATGGGTGGGGGGAAGAGGCTTGGAATAATGATTCATAAATCCGTTAGATTTTGTCACATAGATTATATATATATATACACACGGGTATACAGAAACAGATAGATAGATAGATAGATAGATAGATAGATAGATAGATAGATAGATAGATAGATAGATAGATAGATAGATAGATAGATAGATAGATAGATAGATAGATAGATAGATAGATAGATAGATAGATAGATAGATAGATAGATAGATAGATAGATAGATAGATAGATAGATAGATAGATAGATAGATAGATAGATAGATAGATAGTAATATATGCCTACATACATACATACATACATACATACATACATACATACATACATACATACATGCATACATACATGCATGCATGCATACATACATACATACATACATACATACATACATACATACATACATACATACATACATACATACACACATACATACATACATACATAGAGAGATACATAGATGTAACGACCATGGCAGATTAAACTTTTTTCGCCCGAGATCCAATCTCTAGAACTAGCGACACAACCATCTAGCCACCTGGGGAGATTCTCTCAGCCATGGAATGTTTTATATAAAAACATTCAATTAAATTCAGTTTGAAATTTCAGCCCAGCTAAAAAAAAAACGTTTGGTACATTAAAGTTAACTTGACCCATTCACACAGAGAACAAATATAGAATTGTCACAGATGTGTCACGTTTTCACAGTACGATATATTGTGTGCCACCATTAACTGTCACATTAAAATTGTTCCCGGCTGTAAGTTACCAGTAAAAAGGAACATATTAAAAATAAAGATTAAAAATTAAGCCGGCATCGGACACTTTATATGTGACATAATACCTTTTACAGTGGTACTTTATATGTGACATAATACCTTTTACAGTGGTACTGAATATCTGTGTGGTATGAAATGTCGATTCCTATATTTTTACGTTCTTTGTTTTATAAGTATGAAGAATACATCTTCTTACGGCAGACTAATTTTTTTTACCAGGTTATATTGATGTTAGTGTGTTTGATAGCCACATAGTTGGCATGAATCTAACTACAGTAGAACGTCGTTTATCCGAACGTTTATTATCCAAAGCGTCGAAAATCCGGACCAGTCTTTTTTTTTGTCAACTAGATGTATATGTACTGTAGATTAGTACAGCGAAAAATAAGTGATTATTTTCCAGAATAAATGTAAAATTGCGACATTTTGCACCGCATGTAATGATTTCTAATATTCGTATAGTGTCCGGTTTCATATACTGCATGGATCACATTCGGTTATCCGAGCAATCGCGTATCCGAACGGTGTCCGGTCCCAATTGATTCGAATAAACGACGTTCTACTGTATAAAAACAATACCTCTTCTTGCGGCACACTAGTGTGTCAGTTAGCATATTATACTCCAGTTAGTGTATTTGATGGTCACATCGCTGGCAGGAATCTGACTACAAAAATAAAACCTCTTCTTTCGGCACACCAGTTTCTGTTGGAATTCTTTACATTTTGATAGTTTGTTTGAATGTCAGCTCACTGGCAGGAATCTAACTATGCAGCTGTAAGAATGTGAGACAGTTCAAATCCCAACCGATTCTCCCCCAACTCTCAAGAAAGCTGAGTTTTTTTTTTCTAAATATAAGCCACTGTGGCCAAAAATACCCGCAGTCATTGGGTAATGACCTGTGACCAACGGAAAGTGACCGGGTCATCACTTGACATTGTCTGTCAACGACAGTGATCAGAAGTCTAGCTACAAAAACTCTTATGTAGTTGGACATTAACAGTAATACAAATCTTCGCCACATTTTTTTTTTTTTAATTTCACTCACACAGAAAGTTGCTTTCCGCAAACGAAAACCATTTTACATTTTCAGTATCAATGCGTCCACTACACAGATGAAATAAAGATTTAGATTTCACTGGTCACAAATACTTAACAAGGCACGGCTGGCCGTATGATGCTCGGGGTCCTGAATGGGAACATTGTAGGAAGGGTGCAGGTCCTCCAGACATCTTGCATCAAATCATTTGTAAACGTGAGACGTGGCCTAGAGATCACGCTCCAGAACCCACTCACTCCCTCCTTGGCGAAGGACCCGGTTGAGAGCAGCATGTCCAATAAGCCTGTCTGGCGTCACAAAAACTGAAGTCCTTTTGTGGTCGTGTGTTGGGCCCACTACCTGAGCTGGCCTTCACTAAACCAGCCTGAGACGTCCTGGACTAAAAAAAAAACTATACGCTTATTCAAACATTCCTATAAATGCGTGCAACTTCAAGCCATACTTTCAATAACGTCTAAAATAACACCACCAACAAAAACATCAAATACACATCATAGCGTCACAGACACTTTGATATATATATATATATATATAGCAAAATCATGAGAAAGTCTTCTCGATGCAATGCTGTATGCAAAGATTATCAAGTTATTGTTGTCTTAGCTGTAAAGCTGCTGAGTGCAATGCAGCCAATCTTGATATACACTTGAACGTTGTTTTCATATCTTACTCGGTGAAACTGCACATTCTTCACACTCAATCAGATTCAAAGCCAGGGGTGCTCGTCTCATGTCCTTTATCTGGGATATTTTACGGTTGTTTTGTTTTTCATTCTGTTGTACAGCTTTTTACTTTTTGGGGGGAAGGGGAGGGTGGGGGGAGGGGGGAGGGGACAAACCACGGACAAGAAAATCTAAAAAGCTAAAATAAGCTAGCAAAAAATTTTTTTTGTTGTTGTTGTTGCTTTTTGATTCTTCACTTGTGACATTAGAGTTATTGAAAGAAATATACACAATGCCAGCTCAATAGTGTAAATGTTTCACTAAGTAGAATCTGACTGAATGGTGAACTACATTTTATGAACATTTTTCTAGAGAAGATTTTATCCAATGTCATTTAGTTAAGTCTCAGAAACTTTTTTCTTGATTATCTTAACTAAACTTTTTTTAATTTAAAACTTTCAGTTGATAATTTTGGTGTGATTTAAAAAAAATGTTTATAGTGTGGTTAGTATTTTTTGTTCACTCGTTGCAGTAAAGTGATCTGTGGTTTGATCTACGTTGTACTCTGTTATAGACTCTGTGGTGATCTGTGGTTTGATCTACATTGTACTCTGTTATAGACTCTGTGGTGTAGAGATTCTTGTGGTTTGTGCTGTACTCTGAAACGTCCTCTTCGTTGTAATCTTTGTTTTACCATGCAGCTCACTCTGTGTTGTAATCTGTGTTGTACTCTGTGGCTCACTCTGTGTTGTAGTCTGTGTTGCACTATGTAGCTCACTGTCAGTTGTAATCTGTGTTGTACTCTTTCGCTCACTCTGTGTTGTAATCTTTGTTATACCGTGTAACTCACTTGTACTCTATGTTGTACCCTGTAACTCACTCTATGCCGTATTCTGAAACTCACCATGTGTTGTACTCTCTGTTGCACTCTGTGACACAATTTGTGGTGTAAACTATATTGTACTCTGTAACTCTCAGTGTTGTACTCTCTACTGTACTATGTGACTCAATCTGTGGTGTACTCTATACCTCACTGGGACTTATTACCTAACAGGCACCTAGTGTTGTTTTCGTTGACGAAAACTAAAACTAAAACTTTCGTTGACGAAAATGTTGACTTTTCGTCAACGAGAACTAAAACTAAAACTAAAATTAGCAGCAAGACTAAAACTAGACGAAAACTGAAATTATTACGGAAAAAACGAAATAAAAACTGAAACTAAAATATAGTGTTGCTTTCGTTCACGAAAACTAAAACTAAAACCTTCGTTAACGAAAATGTTGACTTTTCGTCAACGAGAGCTAAAACTAAAATTAGAAGCAAGACTAAAACTAGACGAAAACTGAAATTATTACAGAAAAAAACGAAATAAAAACTGAAACTAAAATATGACCTGGGACTAAAACAACACTACAGGCACCACGCAGTGGTGGTGGGTGGGGGGAGGGGTACTCGTCGTTTTTGTTTTCTGCTGCTCATTGACAGTTAGCTTTCAGCACCGTTAACGTGAGGTACAACCAAACTGTGGGGCACCACATATTCTAAGGGCAGCCATGTTAATATTATTTGTATATAGAGATTTATTTAATTATATACTTTCACATCATTTTTCAAACTTTCCTTGCACGTGGCAGATTTTTTTTTTTTCTTTTTATATAGTTATGAATGCAGTAAACGTACCTAACAGTATTTAAAAAAAAAAACAAACAGATTATAAATATTTCTGTCGAACGATTGCATGATGACGCATTGAAATCAAACGGATGAGATTAACTGAAATAAAAATCAACACTACACCCTACACTTGTACCTCTATATTTTCTTTGACTTATATAGGCTTTGTCCTCAGTCCTCGCCAATGATGTTGGCCGAACAGCTCACACAGAGCCAGGCTGAAATGTCGTCTGCTGAGGGCGTCTTCCGGTGACTGTTTTATAATGTCCCCCCCCCTTTTTTTTTTACTTCCATGCACTCACCAGGATTTTCCCTTTTTTCCTTGATTTTAATCTGAAAAGATTATTTTTAACACATGGCTGTCTCACACCGGAAGTCGTCTGCTAATTAAATGCTGGGGAAAAAAAATTGGAGAGCCAGACCGCCGACAATTCCGTGACGTCATTTACGACTGATGAAAAACGTGTCATCCGCCATACATGCATAATGTTTTCTTTTTTTACATTGAAGTTTTTTTTTATTTAAATTTCTTCCCGCTAGACTCATTAAAAAATTAAATGCTAATTATTTCAATTTTTAAGCAAAGTGAAGTCTTTGTCGTTTGAGTTGCCTCTGCTGTGTCTAAATTGGATAGAACAAAGAAAAAAAAACAAGAGAAAATTACAGAATGAGTTGTATTGAAGAAAAGACATTTACTACTTTGGCATACAACAAATTGAGAGAGCGGAGGTTTGGTTTGTTTGAAGTTTGCACCGGGGATGGTTCAGACGAGATAAAATAGAACTAGAGAGAGAAAGAAAGAAAGAGAGCTCGAGATGCAGAGTAAGGGTGGGAGACAGAGAGATAGAGACGGATATATTAAAAATAAAATTGGGACAGAATCCATCACATAAGAACTGGTAAAAGATAATAAATTGAAATTAGCAAGACCAGTTGACCGACCCCACCCCCGGGGTCATCAGGCCATGTTTGAATGCAGGCAACGAACGTCGTCTGTACAGACTATCTCGTACGGTTTCCGGGTCACACCTCCACACACACACACACACACAAATACACACACACTTCCACACACACCTCCACACACATACACATACATACACACATATACATACACACACACACACATAGACAGACACAGATGTCCAGTTTAATGTCCACAGAATCCACATAAATCAATTTACTTTTTCGAAGAAAATGTTCCAAGATATTCATGGGCAACAATAAGAACAACACACGACATGTATGATAAATAAACCTCCGCCAAATTATATTTCTTTTATTTTTGTGTATCATCTACTTCCCCCCCCCCCACCCCCGGTCATTGCGCTCTTACACTGTGTCCCATTACCATTGGTGTGCGGAGTCCTTGACCCTCCAGGCTTAAAGGAAAGGGTCAATGACTCTGGCTCTCATTTTTTTTAAAATTAATTCCACTGACCATACAATAAACTTTTATTAAAAACCAGTAGAAAAGCCTGCTGAAGCTGGCTGAACGAAATCCGACAGAAGAAATAACAAAGAAATGTACGAAATGCTGCAATTGGAACGAAGATGTGGTCTTAATAGCTATGAACATAATACGATATGAACAGAAATAACAAAGAAATGTATACAATACTGTAATAGAAAATAGCATTTGGCTTTTGTTGGCATGAACATCCTTAAATACAACGCATACACCGCACGATATGAAAACTACCACGGTTACAACGCCTACACCGCACGATATGAAAACTACCTGATAGAGACACACACGCATAGGCACACACATAGGTTAGATGATCATATATTTAAGGATATATATATATATATATCAATCCTTTAGGATGATTGGCAAAATCAATAAATTAAAAAAAGTTAACTTAGCCCTTAAGGGCTATAGGGGCAGATGAAGTGTAGCATTCACCTGTTGCTGTAACCTCGGCAGATGAAGTGTAGAATTCATCTGTTGCTGTAACCTCGGCAGATGAAGTGTAGAATTCATCTGTTGCTGTAACCTCGGCAGATGAAGTGTAGAATTCATCTGTTGCTGTAACCTCGGCAAACAAAAGGATTGTGTGATTATCACCACGCCTAATCGCCTTTTCTTAACCATCTTAGATAAAGTACCCGTTTGAAATAGTGTGAACTTGTGAGACTTTAACAAACTCTCTCCAGAACCCAGGAAAAAACTCCATTGGTTTTCATTGAGGATCGAACCCAGGACTCTCAGGTCGACAGTCGAGCAACTACACCACTCGGCCATCCGTCCTTGAATGTCATTTTTTTTTAAAATGAAAAACTGTGTACCTAATTTTCATTTCTTCTAATTTCTGAACCTATTCCTCTATTCGCCATACATCACCCTTATTTTTGAATTTTTGAGAACGCACTTGTTACGGGACCATATGTGACCATTATATTAGGGTATAAGGAACATGACATATATAAATTTAATTTTTTTTTTTCAGAATTTTTTTTTTTCAGGATTAGGGTTAGGGATAGGGATAGGGTTAGGGTTAGGGTTTAGGGTTAGGGATAGGGTTAGGGTTAGGGATAGGGTTAGGGTGTGGAGCAATATTATCTACGGCTGGTACCCGAAGTAAAAAAAATACGGAGACCATACGTATGGTCCCGTAACAAGTGCCTTTTGAGAAATAACTTCCATCTCTTTTTCCCCGTGCAGTTCATCCCAGTGGGGTACATGGGGGGGGGGGGGAGCGGTGGGTGCGGTCCGCACCGGGCGGCACTTTTTATTACTTTTTTTTGGGGGGGGGGCGGCAGAAATGTATAGATTAAATTGAAATACCTAAATGAGAGGGCGTCAAAATCGTCTTCCGCCCTGGGCGGCCGATACCCACGCTACGCCGCTGGTTCATCCTAACCCTAACCCGGACTAACCCTTATAACGGTACCTTTTAAAATAACAACAACAACAACAACAACATAAACTAGCCCCTGAAATACTTCAAACATACCAGTATGACACATTATAACCGTAAAACAATCTTTCATGTCAACTAAGAAATACACCATTCACCCCCCTGTGTCACCAAGGATATGTTTATCATTTGAGTCGTTAATCTCTGGAAATTAACGCCGCACAATGGAACGGGTGGTGTTGTTGTTCAGCTGTTCCGCGCCGGATAGTTTGTTCTACCAGTTTGAAAAGAACTGGTTTTCCTTGTATCTGAAATAAGCGTATGCCATCATGGGTTAAATATGAATTCACGTCATGGCCTGGTAATCGCCCCCCCCCCCCCCGCTATTTATCTGTATTTATTTCACTTCGGCGCTGGGATTAAATAAAAATAATGATTTCAAAAATTTAAACAAAAAAAAATGCAACCTTTGAAATAAAAAAAATGAGGTTTGTAAAGTGGGGGGGGGGGTAGAAAGGAGGGGGGGAAGGGATCAAGAGCCCTCCCCAGGAGGTGGCGTTATACACCCGGGGGACAATACCTCGCGGCTGAATAACATTGCAAGCCATGGAAAACATCCCGTCACAGAAGCCATTCTTACTGCGGAATGTATCCTACCTTGTTGTTTAATCTCTCTCTCTCTCTCTCTCTCTCTCTCTCTCTTTGTGTGACAATAGGAGAAGAAGGGAAGGTGGTAGGTGTACTGCGGGGGAAGGGGGTTTGAGGGTGTGTGGTGGTGGTGATGATGGGAAGGGTGTTAAAGAAAAGAATAGGTAAATCTCTCTCTCTCCCTCCCTCTCTCTCCCCATCTCTCTCCCTCCCCATCTCTCTCCCTCCCCCTCTCTCTCCCTCTCTCTCTCCCTATCCCTCTCTTTCTTTCCCTTCCTCTCTCTCTCCCTCTATCTCTCTCCCTCTCTTTCTTTCCCCCCCTCTCTCTCTCTCGCTCCCCCCCTCTCTCTCTCTCTATATATATATATATTCATTAAAATTTTTTTATAAGAATTCAGACTTCCTGGCTTACCTTTCAGCATTTGGCAACTTGCAGGGTAGGCCCGACGGTAACACAATCTGGTGGTAATCTAGTCAGCCATTGTTACCTCCGATACACGATGCGGTTAGTTAAAAAAAATAAAAGAAACAAAAACTGCATAAATATTAAGTCTAATTCTTCATCAAAAGTGTAATTCTTGCATGACATTTTATTTGTGGGTTACGCTCAAAAGGCGTTCTGGGTGACATAGGTATCTAGCTAGCTTCTTTTCATTATGTCATCTTGTTAACGTCTTTAAATTGACGGTAGATATCAATGGTACAAAAGTATAATGACAAAAAAAAAATGAAATTAAGAAACAAACAAAAAGGACGACACATCTACCTCTAAGCATTGCATTTGTACGCACGCACAGAATTCACCGAACCCTCGCACGCACATTACATAAGAGCGAACTAGATGGCCTATATCACAATCCTATACTTCCTAAATACCTGTTACGGCACCATGATCGTATTTTTTTTTTTTGCCAAATGTTGGGACGGTATCAAAATTGAACTTTTTTCTTTGACATTTTGGGAACGGTATTAGAATCGGTAAATAAATAATTTCGTTTTCGGTCCTCAAACAACCCATAAATGCTTAGCCTGAAAATTCCATTATCGATCAATAAATTAAAAAAAAAGGGTGGAAAATTTGTGTAATCCTTTCATAAACTGTCCCAATATGTTACTAAACACATGACAGAACTCAGTGGTAGTAATAATCTTATCCTTAACGACACAGGGCATTGTCCTTGATCGCAGTAGACAGACAATGCAACGCGCTGTGTGCCGCACGCAGCCAAGTTTGCATGAAATAACGCTCGCGTCTCTATGATATTATATACTCTCCATTTTAAAACTTTAAGAAAAAAAAATTAAAATCCTTTACTGAAGTATTCCTACGCAATTCTTTAATGAAAAAAAAAGTAGGAGGGTGGGTGGTGGTGGTGGGGGGGGGGGGTAGGGAATGTTACGGCTAATCGCAGCCCCTTGATAAATCCGCACTGACATTTTCACAATGACATTTCCGCGATGACACTTCTGCTATGACATTTTCAAACTGTTAACTTCTGCTATGGAGTGTGTGTGTGAGAGGGGGGAAGGGAGAGAGGAGGTAGTTATCGCTAGATCATTAGAAATAGAGAAACGGGTGGGTTGGGGGAGACTTAGTTAAAAACAATTAACGGGGACTAGAAAACTTGCTGCAAGGGAGGGAGGAAATAATAATCTCTGCAGGGGCAACGGTTGTCACTTCAAATAAGTTTTGCGCCACAGGGAGAAAGACGCCCGTGTTTGTGTGCGCACCCATGTCATTCTGTCTTTTTCTTTTTCTCCCTTCGGTCCTGTCAGCAAGCCAGTTATTTATTGTATTTTTTAAAACTTTGTTAGTGGACTCGATATTTCTTTTTTACTTTGTTTTGTTTTGTATCTTTTTTTTTCAAAATATAGAATAAAATGTAGAACACCCAGCATGGCGGTAGCTGGGTGGGTGGGGTTGGGGGGGGGATGGAAGTCCGGAATATGGATACAATCATTCGATACGATAATGTCCTAGTGTAACGTAACAGATTATATATTTAGTTGTTGTTATTACAAATGCTTTATTCGACTTCTTCTTGGAACAAAATAACAAACTAACCAACAGCGTAAATAATAGTTGCCATCTTTAGTAGTAAATTGTAAAGTTCCCTTAGAGTCATCGGGGCAACATTGGTGTTAGGGCCGATGTTAGGGCCGGCGTTAAGTCCATCAGGCCGATCTCCCCCGTTTGGGGGCCTGTGCTGAAGATGGCCTTGCGGTCGTCTTATCTAGCATCGGATTGTTTGGTATTTGTAACAACATCATCCAACCTGGGATACAGAAGATCAATTGTTTGCTGTCGGGCTCAACCAACATGGGATAAAGAAGTTCAATTGTTTGCTATCGGGCTCCACATCTTCTTTAAGCCCGGCACTGACTGGTGCTATAAGTCATGTACGTCTTTCAGACAGTAAAGTCTGAAGTAATTGTTACATTTTGTAAAACGTCTTTCAAGAGTGTTACTACGTTGGTACACACACCGAGGTCATAATTCACGTACGTATTACATCATTCCTGTTCAAGACATGAACAATTTGTTCATCCATCCGTTGTTAATGACGTTCCTCCAGTTGAAAATATTGTTCATTTTTGGTTAGAACTTTTTCTCTAAGTCGTTAGCATTCTTGTTTGTCATTTATATTTTTTTTGACAGAGCTGTGGCCAGCTCACGTATATTTCCTCCCCCTCTCTCTCCCTCTCTCTCTTCCTCTCCCTCTCTCTCTCCCTCTCTCTCTTCCTCTCCCTCTCTCTCTCCCTCTATCTCTCTCTCTCTCCCTCTCTCTCTCTCCCCCTCTCTCTCTCCCCCTCTCTCTCTCCCCCTCTCTCTCCCTCTCTCTCCCTCTCTCTCCCTCTCTCTCTCTCCCTCTCTCTCTCTCTCTCTCTCTCTCTCTCTCCCTCTCTCTCTCTCCCTTTCTCTCTCTTTCTCTGTATCCGTTTCTCCTTCCCCCCTCTTTCTATCATTCTGCTCTCATCAATAACTGTATACCTTTTTCTCTTCCTCTCTTTCACCATTCCCTCTCCTCTCTCCCTCTCTCTTTCTCTCTCTGGCTCACTTTCTACCCTCATCCTGCGCGGCTGTGTGTGTGTGTGTGTATGTGTGTGTGTGTGTAGCGGTGTGAGCCATTTGTTTCCTACATTGTCATAAGATTTATTACCCCCTCCCACCCACTCCTACTTCCTCAACAAGTAGACAGAAAGCAATGGAACGTAATCTTTATCATTATCTAGACAAGGGAGATGATTACAATGAGAGTTAAATATGGTACATGTTCGACTGATTAGAGTAATCATAGGTAAAGACCCCCCCCCCCCCACACACACACACATAAATTAGAGGAGCAGAAGCAATTATAGATAGATAAATAAATAAAGAAAAAAGAAGACACAGACACATTTTTGACAACAACAACAAAAAAAAAAAAAGCATGAGAACAGACACCATTAAATAAACTTATGCGAAATCCGCCGGATCCGGTACCGGATCCGGATTATTATTCCGGATTTTGGTACTTTGCAGATACCGGTAAATCTGAGGGGTTGGATGCCTTCTGATCAGTTGGCCTAAATGGCTAAATGACATTGGCTGATTGGAAGTTGGAAATGAAGTACTTTGAAATAAATTAGAAAATAGAAATTATTCAGAAATCACTGAAATCAGAATATAACGCAGATTAATAATAAGTTATTATCCATAAGTAACTAAACTAGCTGTAAGGTCAAAGGAAAACAACTTTACTTTTAGTCTATTACTTTCATTACTTTGGCACTTGCCACTTGGCAGTGTATTTTTTAACTATTGTTGTGCACTAGTTGTTTTGAATCTGAGGAGAAAGTCAGACTCATCATATGAGTTCATCTCGTCTTGTCATTGGATCATTGGATGATGGATGCTTATTGCTTATTGTTATTGTTCAAATGTTCATAGTTTATGATGTGTATTGAAATGGATAATTAATTGGAAAAACAAATAACAAGATTGAATTGAACTGAGATTTGAGAACAATAATTCTATATTTCTGTACTTTACAAGTTTGAAAATTGAAATACAAATTTTAATGAATTCAATAGTCATTTGACAAAGCCATTATTCAAGCCTAAAGAAGTAAGAATAAGATGTTGATAACTAACTAATGACTATAAGTTTGTTAACAGTGTTAAGTTACTCCAAGTCCACAGCCAAATAATGTACACATTCCAGCGATGCTACACAATCACAGCTGAGCGCCGCGAGCCGCGGCTACGTCATACCGTCGTTTAAACCAAAGAGCACAGATCATAGCGCAAGCGAGAATCGCCGAAGATGGCTTGGTGACATAGAGATCACCAAAGACCTTTAAATTTATACTAGACCGCTAACGTAATGTTAATTTTTACTCAAAAATGATACGCATTTTTAACCATTGAGTGAACGATAATATAAATCAAAATATGAATTAAAATTACGGTAAATTTTTTTAAAGCATATTTGACTTTTAATTCCTTGTTTAAATAGAATTATAATAACTATTATCATAAAATAGAATAAAAAAATAAAAAAATTGGGAAGGAATTGCTTTTAATGGAAGACGTTACGTTAGGGTTAGATTACCAACTCAGTGTCTTGTTATATTAAATAGTGTTAGAGAATTAGTGTTTCTTCACGGAAATTTCAGAATGGAAAAATATTCTATTTTTCATTTTACAATATTTAATATTCATATTTGAACTGTTTTTTCAACAGGAAATCTCGTGGGTGATGCATTTCAATTCAATAACAAAGAAGACATATTTTCCATCTCTCAGAGAAATCGAAATAACTTAAATGTTGAATTTATCAAAAACCATTCATTTCTGTTATTTACTTTGTTACGAAGGTGGCGGGCTGGTGGCCAGGCGCTTGGGCAGTATAGTTGCTTATTATTTCTGTTACAACGTCATTGGTGATTGCGGTTATGATGACGTCACGAATAATAATTACTCATCCCCGCACTATCATGTATGGGATTGGGCCGATTGGCCACTATTAGCAGTGCTGACTCTAGCCTCTGGTATGTTCAAAACATTAAACAAGCTCAACGCTCGAAACAATTGATTAATGTATCGTGATCGTGTGGAATTCGGGAAAGAGAATTACTTTTATTTCAGATTATGTTCCGGTGAGTCACAAAATCTGGCAAATTCCGAAATCCGGTATATTCCAGATTCCGGAATCCGGTTGTTCCGGATACATGTAAATCCGACGGAACCGGATTTCACCGGATAGTGCGAAATCCGGCGGAGCCGGATTCCGGCACACCCCTAAAATAAACATAAACGTACCAGTGAGGAAACTGTAAATCAATTTTTATGGACAGGTCAACTAGGATGGCACTGAGGGATGGTGGGGGGGGGTCCATATCGATAGATAACCCCTCTCCCCCCCCCTCCCACTTCCAGTACATATGACTATCAGATTAGTCGATATTAGGGCATCCGAATATCTATGTTAATACTGCCTGAGGGATTTTAAAAACTTATGATCGGCTCTAACTGGAAGATGGGGGGGGGGGACGACAAAAAGTAGTGGACAAAAAAAAACGAACATATGACTTGCAGTCAGTATTGCAATTCATATAATTTTCTTTTATATATATATATATATATATATATATATATATATATGTATATATTTATTTATATAATGCATATTGTTACTCTATCAGTATTATCACCAATTCTCATCCTAACTGAAAGCAGTATATTCAAGAAAAAAAATTATATAGTAGTTTCAATATGTATTAGTCACTTCATGTCTGTTTTACACTAACTTTTAAATACTTAAAGCAATATACAAAGTAAACACCAAATTTAAATGTAAACGTCTTTGATTTAAGAAAGTGGAAAGGAAATAATCAATCCATCAATCAACCAGTCTGCTCTTCGTGCGGCCCTTCTGCCAAATTGAAGAGCCCAATGTGACCATCAACTTGAAAAAAAAAAGTCTGCCCACCCTTGGTATAACCAGAGCCGTCCCTAGGCAATTTGGCGCCCTAGGCAGTCATTTATTAGGACACCCACCCCTTCTGCATGAACAGTAAATTTTTCTAAAATTTGGCGCCCCTATCAATTTGGCGCCCTAGGCAGCTGCCTGTGTCGCCTATGCCCAGAGCCGGCCCTGAGTATAACCTCTACATAAAAGGTAAATAAATGTTGTAAACTCATGCCAGTGAATGATACATTTCTTTCAGTTCTCTTTCAGTCTGTAACGCTAAACCAAAGACCTTCATGTGTCACACACAAATGGAATTGGGGGTGGAAGGGGGGTGGAAGCAGTGAGTAAATTATATAAACCAAGACGCCCCCTCCTCCCCCGTCGGGATGAAAGGAGGTCGACTGCAGTAGACTCAGAGGAGACAGTAAATGTCAGAAATTAATTCCATGCAAATTTGTTTTGCTTCCAATGGTTTTCCCCGGTTGTATATATATTCGTAATATTTATTTATTATTTTAGTTTGGGGAGGAGGGGGGGGAGAGGTGGGTGAAGGGATAATGCAATTGATTTGTAAAGTGTAGCCAGATATCGCTGTCCCAACGAGACTAAGATTCCTAATGCAATAATTTAGTAAAGTATGTGACCAGGAATCGGAATGGAAATGAGAGATAGATGGCATATGTTTACACCCCTCCACACACACAAACACACAAGATGTTTGCAAGATGAGTAAAATCTAGCAGGAATCGTCATTGTGTTCAAAGCTCGGCCATTTCACTGTTACACACTGGGCTATCTCACCCCTCCCCCCCAACTCCTAGACACAGGGAGTTGAACGAAACAAAGGTGTGTAATATAAGTGTTATAAAGTTTCATCCGCCCTTGAGAACAAAGAGGCACCGAAAGTGTAGCCTTCACATGTTTCTATAGCCCGCCCCCCCCCCATGCTGACAGTTGACCGCTCTCTACCGCTCGACCATTCGTTCCCCCCACAAATTTTTGTGTTGATCTGAATAACTCCCAAGTCCTGACTAACTCAAAGTCCTGAATAACCCCAAGTCAGTATCTCATCATAATGCAAGCAATTTTCAACAGGTCAAAAAAGAATATAACTTTTAATAACCATGAGAATTTTATATTCAACTTGGAGCCGGAAAGACAGGAATACAAGATTATTCTCTTGACAAGAAATATAGATAAATCACACTTATAGAGTTATAAACCAAGGTTTTTTATGTATTCTTCCGTTTATAATTTGAAAGCGTTAAACTAAATATTAAAGTTAAAATTGTTCCTTCGTTTTTCTTTACGCTGATGTCAACCAATCAAAACACTCCAAGATGGGTGAAATGAAAATGACAAAATGGTAGTAAAAGCTAAAATAATAAACCAATGGCACAGCTAGTTTAAGAACTGATGCTTTTAATTCTCGTGCATCGCAATAAATTGTTCAGTTTTTTTATTACTGTGAAACTAATTTTATTCCTTCAAGGAAGAACAGAAATAGTTTAATTTTTGTGATCATTTTTTCCTCTCTCGCAATGGCATAACAGCCTGCAGCAGACTTGAATGTTGAGTCGCAAGAAAAGATAAAATGTATTATTTCCGGTTCAACTTCAAATAGGGCGCTTCAAACGACGCGTCATTGGTAACAGCCCTCGCTTTTCTTCTCTCCTCCTTATCTCCACACTCCTATGTGTCCAAATGAAACAACTGTTTCTTTCTGAGCAGTTTAACAATTGTTGATGAAATACAGAGTTAACTACGTGAATCGTCGCTATAAATAAAGAAATTGTTGATGAAATACAGATGTTACCACGTGAAACATCACAATGATATATATATAATTTAGGTATATGACTTCAGAACAACACTTGTATGGCATACCATCAACAGATGAGTTTTTATTGTAGAAACACAAAACCATATCAAATTTATTAAAAAATTGAAAAATGTCGACCACCAAACATTTTGAAGTTTTAGAAAAATTGACATTTGTTAATAATTTCAAGTATTGTTTCATAAAATTTTATTTGTAAAAATAAAACGTAAATTCAGTTTCTCTGGTGTGTGGCAAAGGGGAATAATATCTTGCAGAACTTTTATTGCTCTTTCTGCACAAACATTGCTACGTGGAGTGAGTATTGGAGATGGACTTTGAGACCAATGATTTCGAAGACAGCGCAACCCTTTTGGATAATCATTAACAGCATGAAAAAGAAGTTCATATTGTTCAGCTTTGTAATGATGATCACTAAACCAGGCATCACTCCAATGTCCACATATAAATTCACACAATTTCTGAAGGTTCTTTCGTTCATCAGGCAATAGTATGAAAGCCAACAATGCAAAAATTGCTCGAGAGTTCCATCGGGCATTGCTGAGGCCAGGCAGTGCGCTAAAATTAACTTTTGGCATTTGTTGAGAACTCTTAAAATCCTTAAAAACGCAAATTAGATGGTGCAAAAATTTCATATCATCTCTCCGATCTATTTCTTGTTTTTCTAAAATTGGAGCACATTTCTTTGTTTTACTTTCAAAATCTTTTTTTAACATTTCATAATCTTTAAGAATCTTATTTACAAATGGATAATTTATGTTAGGAGACTCAGTTGAATCACCGAGCAATGCATCACACACGTGTCTAAGAACACGATCAAGTATGTGGTGCTGACAACCTATAAAGACTGGTGCAGACTCACCATGTTGAACAAACAGTTTCTGAAGTTTCACCACAACACCAGACTTCGACCCAGTATTAACATTTGTAGTGTCTGACACTATCATCTTTATAGCTGACCATAAGTTATATTCATCTAAAACTTTTTGAATGGCAGATCCGATCGTAGCAGCTTTGCCATCAGGTAAAACTAAGACGGCTAGCCTCACTTCTTTTGCTTCATTTTTTAATACAACTACTTGGTGTTCTTTTTTCTTCATAATTTTACCATCAAAATGTAAACTCCATAAGCTATTACGCAAAGTATTTATTAATGTTTCTTTTAGTTTACTTGCTTCTCTGAATACAGCTCGATAGACACCTGACTGAGGAGTTGCTATTTTTACGCCGGACTTATGCAAAATTTTGCTTACTAATGCTGCTCTTCGAACTGGTAGTTTCCTAGATTGAACTAATGAAACTGCGCTAGAAGTAGATTGCTGTGATTGTTTCTTATGTGTGCTTTGATCTAAGCTTTCTGTGGATGACTGCATTGCATCAGCACCATCAGAGCTACTTTGAGAATTCTCGTTATCACTTGAATCACTGGAACTTTCAAAACTGCTTTGTTGTTGTTGTGCCTCATTAATTTTGCAAACAATTTTCTGTTTTGACGGATGAATTGTACTTTGACTAGCAATTTTAGTTGTAGTATATCCCGTCTTACCTACACTTTGAATTTGTATTTCGTAAAGTTTTTGTCCTCAGCACATAACCATTGACCAGTTTTGTTTGTGACATCAAATAACTTATCAAACTGCTCCCGTATGTCACCCACAGGTTTTTTCAAATGAACATCATACCTTTTAATTAAAGTTTCAATTTTTCTGCTCACTGATCGCAAAGACAGTATCGGGAAATTAAAAAAGCTCCATAATAGCTCTACTTCTTTCCTGAGTGCTGCAACTCTTTTCAATCTGGATTTTTCCATAGAGGCCAAGCCCATGTAGCGACCAATTATCATCCACTCTTTTGGCATTCTAGAATGTGAATGCAATGGCTCGATCTCGATTCCAATTTTGTTTCTTTTCTTAAGAGTGTTTTGAATTTTTTTTAAATTACTCGCCCATTTGTCCTTATTTTAGCAACGCTAAGTGATGATTTTTTGTAAGACATTTTTAAGAATAAAATTAAGCAAAATTAAAATAATTATTCAAACTCAAGTATAATTGAAAAATCTAACATGGAGAACAGGAAATAGAATCTTAATGGTAAACAATAGGAGTAAAAGTGAACTTCAGTAAAAAGAGCCAAATGGATTATTTTTAAACTAAAAAATGTTTTGGTGGGTGAACTTTTTCAACAAAATTGATGATTTTTTGTTGTATTTGTTATTTTTATATAAAAGCTCATCAAATTCTGGCACGCCACTTGTAAAATTACAAAATTTGTTTTTCAAGTCATATACCTAATATATATATATATATATATATATATATATATATATATATATATATATATATATATATATATAAGTAAATAAAACTCTGCTAAAAATAGACCCCGACAATAAAATATGTACTGGTGAAATCATTGATGAAAAACAATTTTTTATCACCGTGGCCAATTACGTGCTGACAATGTTTACAGCGATGATAAAGTTAGATGAGGTTGTGATGGATGATAAGGGAGAGATTAGGCTGACTGGGGGAAGATGAAAGAGAAAAATGGTGGCAAGCGCAGGTAATTGATTTTTTTGACTTAAAAAAAAACATAATTTTGTTTCTACTTTGTAATTTTCCGGAATAACGAAAGAATGTGAGTGAGGAACTGAAATAAATATGATTGAAAGATTGTTTGGTTGAGAGCAGACTTTAAAAGGGAGGGGGAGAACGAAAGGGGGGGGGGGAGAGGAGGTTACAACTGAGTATGGTAGTAGCGATGTGGAAGAAAAAAAGTCCCAAACGTTTTTCGGTTTTTTTTTTTTAGGTGGGGAATAGGGGCGAGTGTGGAGGTAGAAATCAATGAAATCAATGAAATCAATGATATCAGTGAAATCAATGAAATCAATGAAATCAGTGAAATCAATGAAATCAGTGAAATCAATGAAATCAATGAAATCAATGAAATCAATCATTTATTATTGCCGCAGCCCATGAGTGATATCTAAGCAGTGGTTCTCAAAGCGAATTAAAATCGCACAAACTACGGTTAAGTAGGCTTTACTCGATATATAAAATATACTATCTGATTATCGAGTTATCTGGGTTTATTTAAATTAAAAGATAAAAGCGCAGCAGCCAGTCCAACTTGTAATCACTGACAAAGTATTTGCCTGGTAAAATTGACTTGACTTACTTAATTCCTTGAACTCCTTGCGGAGCAAAGTGCCTCTGCAACCACTCTCCTGCGCACTCTGTTTTTTGAGAGGCCTTTCGCAATTCCCTCACCACCCCATGTCTGGTTGAAACTTTTCATCTCCTGCTCGCAAGATCTTCTCCGAGTGGTCCTTGGGCGATCCATATCCATTTTCATTTTCAATAAATATTATTCATAAAATTAAGTATTCATAAAATTTAGTATTCATAAAATTAGTATTCATAAAATTTAGTATTCATAAAATTTAGTGTTCATAAAATTAGTATTCATAAAATTTAGTATTCATAAAATTAGTATGCATAAAATTAGTATTCATAAAATTAGTATTCATAAAATTAGTATTCATAAAATTAGTATTTATAAAATTAGTATTTATAAGTTAGTATTCATAAAATTAGTATTCATAAAATTTAGTATTCATAAAATTAGTATTCATAAAATTAGTGTTTATAAAATTAGTATTTATAAGTTAGTATTCATAAGGTTAGTATTCATAAAACTAGTGTTCATAAAAGTAGTATTTATAAAATTACTATTTGTAAAGTTACCATAATATAATTACTATAGATTGAACTGCTATTCATAGAAAAGCCCAACCATTGTGTCTAGTCCAGGGGGTGTCTAGCATGCTGTCCGCGGAAGCCGCACTCCTGTTATTTAAGACCCACACGATCTAGTGGACAAAAGTAACAAAATTATAGACAAAAAAATACCAACAACTGTATCTAAGAGCCGCTTTTGTCCTTCTCTTGGATTAATCTATTCTTAAGGGATCGATCTTAGAATAATTGTTAATAGAACTTACTATTGAATGAAAACAAACAGAAATATAGAACCCAGAAATAGATCCACAGTGGAGAGATTGATCGTTAACTAAAGTTTAGCTGGGTAAGTGGTGAACTATAGATGTATCTTGAACTCAATTATACGTTTACCTGTTAATATATGTATATATATTGTTGTATATAAATAAGTAAATACAGCGGATTCCGCTTAATTGGGACACCGCTTATTTGGGACAGCCGCTTATTTGGGACAAATCTCAAAGAAACCAAACCAGGAAGCCAATAGTTAATTTGTATGTTTAATTGAGACAGCCGCTTGATTGGGACAAAAAGCCTCGGTCCCAATGTGTCCCAGTTAAGCGGAATCTGACAGTATATATATATATATATATATATATATATATATATATATATATATATATATACACATATATATATATATAAATATAAATATATATATATGTGTGTGTGTGTGTGTGTGTGTGTGTGTATGATGTATGCTGCAACGAAGCTTCGACCGAGAGCTTGGAAGAGGTTAGGGTGAAGTCTTTATTACATCGTTCTTCAGGGAGAATGGTACACGCAGTTGAGGGTAGCCCATGAAGCCCATATTGTTGCATAACTGTCTTAATTTGCTGTTTCTTTGATTGGGGGGGGGGAGGGGAGCCTGGGCCGAGAAATATTTGGAGCCCCTGGATAAAAGTAACCGTTGAGACGGGGGCCCTCTCAGTATCAAATTTATTGGAAACAATGCAAGACTGGCGCCCCTTTATAAGCATGGGACGCCCTCCCCCCAGGTTGTAGGCTAGTTGGCCTATTTATTATAACGACTCTTATTGTATTATGTTACCTCGCACTGCAGCTAAGATTTACCAGGAAATACGTTTACAAGAAACAGAAATGGAGTAAAAAAAAAAGTTTTTTTTTTAAAATGTCCAAAAAAGTTTAGTTGTTTTCTCTGCTACTACATTTTGTTTCACCCTCCATAACTTTCCCACACCTACATCATAGTGTCTCTCTCCTCTCCCCCACCAGTCCCCCACTTTCGTATATTATGTCAGCGCCGCCTTTGATGTTTTCTTTCAGTTCCCGACAACTGTCCTTCCTGTCCTTACATTTTGATGTGTGTAAGGTCAAAGAACTTCACGCGCTTCGCCTCGCGCAATGCGAAGAAACAGCGCTTGCGCACAACGGCCACATTCACACACAGCATACAAGTATTTGCGCAAACACAAATAAAAAAAAAAGAAAAACGCGTGACCCCCGCGGACATTTTTATTTCCAACTTTCTGTCACCGCCTGACAGATAATCTCCAGCAGCGGGTGTACCAGGGTCCCTGCTGTCCGACTTCCTGTACGTACCAAGGGGCGTAGCACGGGGGAGATGATGTACATAACACGTCACGGTGTAATCTCGTGTTGCCGGTACCTCGGCCAGACGGTCGTCAGTCCATCACTTACTGTGTTGAGAGGGAGTCTTGAGACCGTAATGTATATCATAACGGTGTACAATTTAATGTAATAGGATGTAATTGTTTTTTTTTCTAGTGCAATGAAGTTCACTGCAAAGTGCAGTTCTAGAATATACCGCAATGCAAGGGACAGCACAATAAAGCACGGCATAGTATAGTATGGTATGGTATGGTACGGTAAGATGTGGTGTGGGGTGGTGTGTTATGTTATGGTATGGTATAGTATAGTACAGTACAGTACAGTACAGAATAGTATTAGTATAGTATAGTATAATACAGTATAATATAGTATATAGTATAGTATAAAGTGGTATAGTATGGTATAGTATGGTATAGTATGGTATAGTATGGTATAGTATAGTATAGTGTAATATAGTATAGTATAGTATAGTATAGTATAGTATAGTATAGTATAGTATAGTATAGTATAGTATAGTATAGTATGGTATGGTATGGTATAGCATAGCATAGCATAGCATAGCCTATTATAGTATAGTATAGTATAGTATAGTATAGTATAGTATAGTATAGTATAGTATAGCATCAGAAGGTCTTGTGATTCCCAGGCGCAGAAAAAAATACCAGGCAACTAAACTTGAGATCATTAGCAGATAATACACGTCATTAAAAAATAATGTAAGTTTGAGAATTCGCGGGACTCCTTTGAATCCTATTCCCCCCACCCCTTGTGCGCCCCCTTGGTCCACCGTGAAATATGCATCTGAATAGAATTTTTAAACCAGAGCACGAAAGCGCAATACAGCACATCACTTCACCTTTTCAATGTAAGCACATTATCAAAAGCGCTGCAGTAATAAAGAAATGTTCACTATAATTTCTACAACTAGAAAGTTATACCGATTAATTTAAATAAAGCTATGGTTAACATTTACTTCTACAGCTAAGATCACCGCTTTATCAAATTAAAAAAAAATAATACTCTCCCTCTCTCTCTCTCTCCCCCTCTACCTCTCTCTCTCCCTCTCCCCCTCTCTCTCTCCCCCTCTCCCTCTCCCCTCTCTCCCTCTCCCCCTTTCCCTCCCTCCCTCTCTCTCTCCCTCTACCTCCCCATCTCTCTCCCCCTCCCCATCTCCCCCTCTCTCCCTCTCCCCCCTCTCTCCCTCTCCCCTCTCCCTCTCTCTCTCCCTCTCCCTCTCCCCTCTCTCCCTGCCCCCTCTCCCTCCCTCTCTCTCTCCCTCTCCCCTCTCCCTCTCCCTCTCTCTCTCTCCCTCTCCCTCTCTCCTCTCCCTCCCTCCCCCTCTCTCTCTCTCTCTCCCTCTCCCCCCTCCCTCTCTCCCCTCCCTCCCCCTCCCCCTCTCTCTCCCCCTCTCCCCCTCTCCCCCTCTCTCTCCCTCTCCCCCTCCCTCCCTCTCTCTCTCCCTCTCCCCTCTCTCTCCCTCCCCCCTCTCCCCTCCCCTCCCTCTCCCTCTCCCCCCCTCCCCCCTCCTCTCTCTCTCCCTCTCTACTCTCCCTCTCTCTCTCTCCCTATCCCTCTCTCCCCTCTCTCTCCTCTCCCCCCTCTCTCCCTCCCCCTCTCCCTCCCTCTCTCTCCCTCTCTCTCTCCCTCTCCCTCTCTCCTCTCCCTCTCTCCTCTCCCTCTCCCCCTCTCCCTCCCCTCTCTCCCTCTCTCTCCCTCCCCTCTCCCCCTCTCTCCCTCTCCCTCTCTCTCTCTCTCCCTCTACCCCCTCTCCCTCTCTCCCTCTCCCTCCCTCTCCCCCCCTCTCTCCCTCTCCCTCCCCTCTCCCTCTCCCTCCCCCTCTCTCCTCCCCCTCTCTCCTCCCTCCCTCCTCCCCCCCCCTCTCCCCCTCTCCCTCTCCCCTCTCTCCCTCCCCCTCTCCCTCCCTCTCCCTCTCTCCCCTCTCCCCCCTCTCCTCCCTCCCTCTCTCTCCCCTCTCCCCTCTCTCTCCCTATCCCTCTCCCCCCCTCCCTCTCTCTCTCTCCCTCCCTCTCCCCCTCCCCCTCTCCCTCTCCCTCCCCCTCTCCCTCTCTCTCCCTCTCCCTCTATCTTCACCTCTTCCTCTCCCTCTCCCTCCCCCTCTCTCCCCCTCTCCCTCTTCCCTCCCCCTCCCCCTCTCCCTCCCTCTCTCTCCCTCTCCCTCTCTCTCCCCCTCTCCCTCCCCCTCCCCATCTCCCTCTCCCTCCCTCTCTCTCCCTCTTCCTCTCTCTCCCCCTCTCCCTCCCCCTTCCCCTCTCCCTCTCCCTCCCTCTCTCTCTCCCTCTCCCTCTCCCTCCCTCTCTCCCCTCTCTCCCTCTCCCTCCCCCTCCCCCCCTCTCCCTCTCTCTCTCTCCCTCTATCTCCCCCTCTTCCTCTCTCTCCCCCTCTCCCTCTCTCTCCCTCTCCCTCTCTCTCCCTCTCTCTCCCTCTCCCTCTCCCGCCCTCTCCCTCTCTCTCCCTCTCTTTCCCTCTCTCTCCCTCTCCCTCTCTCCTCTCCCTCTCTCTCTCCCTCTCTCTCCCTCTCCCTCTTCCTCTCTCTCCCCCTCTCCCTCCCCCTTCCCCTCTCCCTCTCCCTCCCTCTCTCTCTCCCTCTCCCTCTCCCTCCCTCTCCCCCTCTCCCTCTCCTTCCCCCTCCCCCTCTCTCCCTCTCTCTCCCTCTCCCCTCTATCTCCCCTCTCTTCCTCTCTCTCTCCCCCTCTCCCTCTCCCTCTCTCTCTCCCTCTCCCTCCCTCTCCCTCTCTCTCCCCCTCTCTCTCCCTCTCTCTCCCTCCCTCCCTCTCTCCTCTCCCTCTCTCTCTCCCTCTCTCCCTCTCCCTCTTCCTCCCTCTCTCTCTCCCTCTCCCTCTCTTTCTCCCTCCCTCTCCCTCCCCCTCTCTCTCCCCTCTCCCTCTCTCTCTCTATCTCACATATATAAAACACAGCAGTTAGTCTTTCTATATATTTGTTTAGGTTAGGGTTAATTTGCATCTATAGTGCTAAATAAAGTAGGTTCGTTGGCATCTATACTATAGGACTAAATAGAACTTTGAAGATTGTAAAAAGAGAAACACGCAAGAAACAAACTGATCTTGATTATCTGATAAGGGAGTTCACGACGGTGACGTTTCAACTTGTCTCTCACTATTTTCAACAAAACAAAAAATGTCTGTTAAGAGAATGTGAGATAAGGGGAACTGAAAGATGGATTCAAACGTCCCAGCTCGTATATATCTCATACAACAAACAACATGTGTCACAGGGTTAGTCAGATAATATGGACAGACGATGTGACACAACACAGAGCTGTGACTTAACGTCTGTCAACGGTTGGCACATATCTACATCCTGACGCACTTGTAAAAACAGTTTAAAAAATGTGTGTTGTTGTTATGGAAACAAATATGTAAGCCCGGTCAGCTCGGACATAAGTCATGGAATCATATCTCAACAGCCCATGGTCAGCTCAGACATAAGTCATGGAATCATATCTAAACAGCCCATGGTCAGCTCGGACATTAGTCAAGGAATCATATCTCAACAGCCCATGGTCAGCTCGGACATAAGTCATGGAATCATATCTCAACAGCCCATGGTCAGCTCGGACATAAGTCATGGAATCATATCTCAACAGCCCATGGTCAGCTCGGACATAAGTCATGGAATCATATCTAAACAGCCCATGGTCAGCTCGGACATATGTCATGGAGTCATATCTCAACAGCCCATGGTCAGCTCGGACATAAGTCATGGAATCATATCTCAACAGCCCATGGTCAGCTCGGACATAAGTCATGGAATCATATCTCAACAGCCCATGGTCAGCTCAGACATAAGTCATGGAATCATATCTAAACAGCCCATGGTCAGCTCGGACATTAGTCAAGGAATCATATCTCAACAGCCCATGGTCAGCTCGGACATAAGTCATGGAATCATATCTCAACAGCCCATGGTCAGCTCGGACATAAGTCATGGAATCATATCTAAACAGCCCATGGTTAACTCGGACGATCATGATGAAATCAATAATGACCACAAGCAGTTATCGCAGCACCATGGAGGGTGCTACTTGTTGCCCGCCTCTCGCCCCCTCACGATATTTACTTCAAAGAATGAAGTTTTACTGTTCAATTAGCATAGGACACACCTACAATCGTGGCGCCCAGGACCGTGGCCAGAAGATCTAGGGCCTCTGACAAACTTTGAAAAATGGGGGGTGGGCATCTCTAACTCATTTTCCTACTAAATAAAATGCTAGAACCAACGGGGCTCGGCTGGACACAGATGGACACATCACCAGATGGACACATCACCAGATGGACACATCAACAGATGGACATATCACCAGATGGACACATCAACAGATGGACACATCACCAGATGGACACATCAACAGATGGACACATCAACAGATGGACACATCACCAGATGGACACATCACCAGATGGACACATCACCAGATGGACACATCACCAGATGGACACATCACCAGATGGATACATCAATAGATGGACACATCGACAGATGGACACATCACCAGATGGACACATCACCAGATGGACACATCACCAGATGGACACATCACCAGATGGACACATCAACAGATGGACATATCACCAGATGGACACATCAACAGATGGACACATCAACAGATGGACACATCACCAGATGGACACATCACCAGATGGACACATCAACAGATGGACACATCACCAGATGGATACATCAATAGATGGACACATCAACAGATGGACACATCAACAGATGGACACATCACCAGATGGACACATCACCAGATGGACGCATCACCAGATGGACACATCACCAGATGGACACATCACCAGATGGACACATCAACAGATGGACACATCACCAGATGGACACATCACCAGATGGATACATCAACAGATGGAGACATCAACAGATGGATTTTAAAACGTGGTGGCGCCCATCTACTTACCAAAGTCTGCGGCGAACATATTTTTCGGCTTAACATGGGATTGAACCCTGTACCCCTTTGCGAGTCGGGTTCACTATCGAGTTCGCTATAACCAGTGGTCTATATTTCATTGGCACAACGATTCCATCAAACCTAGGTCAAGCATTCATCATGCAAGTTTAATAACAATACACCAAGAGAAATACAGCAACCATGATAACTATACTTTCTGATCATATTTTTTTTGTTTTAAATAGACCAATGTAAGAAATTCTAAAAAAATACACTCAAGAGAAAGGAAGTTTTATTTATTTCTTTTGGAATTCGTCATGGCTGTTTGTGATGTCATGGCTCTCTCTCTCTCTGATGTCATGGCTGTTTGTGATGTCATGGCTGTTTGTTATGTCATGTCTCTCTGTGATGTTATGGCTCTCTGTGATATTATGGCTGTTTGTGATGTCATGGCTGTCTGTGATGTTATGGCTGTTTGTGATGTTATGGCTCTGTGATGCCATGGCTGTCTGTGATCTCAAGGCTCTCTGTGATGTTATGGCTCTCTGTGATGCCATGGCTGTCTGTGATCTCAAGGCTCTCTGTGATGTTATGGCTCTCTGTGATGCCATGGCTGTCTGTGATCTCAAGGCTCTCTGTGATGTTATTGCTCTCTGTGATACCATGGTTGTCTGTGATCTCAAGGCTCTCTGTGATGTTATGGCTCTCTGTGATGCCATGGCTGTCTGTGATCTCAAGACTCTCTGTGATGTTATGGCTCTCTGTGATGCCATGGCTGTCTGTGATCTCAAGGCTCTCTGTGATGCCATGGCTGTCTGTGATCTCAAGGCTCTCTATTATACTATGGCTCTCTGTAATGTCATGGCTCTCTGTGATGTCATGGCTCTCTGTGAAGTCATGGCCTTCTGTGACGTTATCCGACAAGAAATCGTACAGAGTGACGTAAATCACATGCGCCCTGTCAGGAAATTAACGTTCCGCTTACACGACATTGTTTACATACGAACTAACAATGTAATTATTACACACGAGGAAAAAAAAACTAAACACATTTCTTCTTTTTCAAGGTCGTTTACGGTCATCATGCGCCCCTGTTTCCTGAGAACAGATCTTGTTTGTCGAGTCACGTGGTGCAAAGACTACGGGTGTTGTTGTGACTGTAATAAGCAGCCAGTCCTGTAGATTAAAGCACGGAATTCCGCGCATTCTTCCCCCTCCTCCGTTTGTCGTCTGCTTTCTCTCGTCAGAACGTTTTCTGAAGTAATTGAATACCAGATGAATACAACAATGAAAAAGAGAAAGAGAGAGAGAGAGAGAGAGAGAGAGAGAGAGAGAGAGAGAGAGAGAGAGAGAGAGAGAGAGAGAGAGAAGAAAAAGACTGTATATAAGGGGGGGGGGGTTTGAAGTAGCAGACAAGCATCCGGGTTTTTTTTAATTTATTTATTTTAAGACAAGCGCAGGGACGTCGTAGGGTGGTAATAAATATTTCAACATAACTGTCTTGTCTGTGAGCTAGACACTTCAGCTGATGGTTTGACCCCCCTTCCCCGCCCCGCCCCTCATTAGCTGGAACTACAGATTCTAGAACCTGAAAGAGAGAGTGGAACAATGAATGGGTGAGTGGTGAGTCCACAGCAATGTCAAGGTCGCAGTGAGCACGTGAATCATTTCATTCCAAATAGTGAAGCTCTGGCCGCCCTCCCCTCCTTCCCGTCCCCCCTCCCCACCCCTTCCCCCCATACCCATACGAGTTGACGGGAATAACATGTGAGAGCACAACTGTTATTAAAGAGAGGCAAACTAGAGGACCTCCAAGGGCCCCCCCTCCCACTAAGAAAAAAAAATGGGCCCCCGGTTCAAACATTAGTTCATGTAAAAATGCAGAAGGCAAGAGAAACTGGACAGTAACGTTTGCTCAGAGGTCCCAACATATATGGATTTATCTGATCAAGCTAATCCCCCCCCCCCAACCCTAATTACCTTAGAAAGTCTATGTCTCGAAAAAGCTACATATTCAGATCACTTGGCGGTATTACAAAGGCGACCCTATCAGGAGGAGGGGGTAGGGGTAGACAAGAGATCACATGGTATGTAATATTATCCGTAGAATGAAATATTTTGATGAAAAAAGCCTCATTGGGAACAATGCGGTTTCCATGATTGTAATAGTCTCAATCAAACTCAGTCATTTGCAAAAAAAAAAAAAACAACAACAAAGAACTAACTCCTCGCTGCAAGTTGTCGGGAATTCCCGTTTAAAATTGATATCTCAATTTCCGCAACGGAATGAACCTAATTAATTTTACATGACCTAAACGATTGACATTTTGTTTGGGTGTGGCATTTCAACGGGAAAGGCCTAACCTATTTCATTCATCAGAATCAGACCCAGACACAATTTTGAGAAAAAAAAAATCTTATTGTTAGTTTTCATGCTGTCTTTAATTCTTAGTGTTATTGTTAATTATTAGTGGACCAAGTCATGATCATAACCTTTAAGCACGGACGTTTGTTCTTTCGAACTATATTTTGGAAATGTGACATGTGTCATTTCGTTTGATCATGTGACATGTGTCATTTCGTTTGATCATGTGCACAGTAGTGTTTCCTAAGGTCGCCAAATGTAATTCGCACAAAAATCCCCGAAAAATACATGAGCATGTGGCTCCTTAATGTACCTATGCTAAAGGGGCCCCCGATGATTTATGCTGAGGGCCTCTAATGTACTTTTTCCTAAGGCCCTCTGTTGTACTTTTTCTTAGGCCACCCCTAGAGCCAGCTGATATACCTTTGCCTTGGGCCCCCTGTTGTACTTTTTCTTAGGCCCCCTAGAGCCAGCTGATATACCTTTGCATTGGGCCCCCTGTTGTACTTTTGCTTAGGCCCCCTAGAGCCAGGTGGTATATATATATATATACCTTTGCCTTGGGCCCCTTGTTGTACTTTTTTCTTATGGCCCATAGAGCCAGCTGGTTTACCTTTGCCTTGGGCCCCCTGTTGTACTTTTTCTTATGGCCCATAGAGCCAGCTGGTTTACCTTTGCCTATTGTCCGCTAATGTACCTTTACCTAGAGCCCTCCCCCCCTTTCTACCCTTAGAAAATGTATGAACGGGTCTGATTATGCCTATTAAAAAAAAAGAGGAAAGGAGTGGTGCAAAAAGACGTGTACAAATGTAATAGTAATTAAAGCTTATCACACACACACACACACACACACACACATACATAATTATAGATATACTAGTGGAAAATCCTGCTGAAGCTGGCTGAACGAAATCTGACAGAAGGGATAACAAAGAAATATACGAAAATACATGCACTGCAATAGAAAAGAACAGGTGACCTTTATTGCCATGAACAGAAATACGATGTGAACAGAAATAACAAAGAAATGTATGAAATACAAGGCATACACCGCACGATATGAAAACTACCGGCGAGGGAGACACAGTGTTACAACGCATACACTACACGATATGAAAACTACCTGAGGGTTAGACGATTATGTGTTTTATATATATATATTTATAAATTCATTTTTCTAAACTTGACGTGGTAGAATGTAATCTATGAGGAACTAAAGAAATATGTCGACGGCACAGCTGGGGGTGGGGGCCTGGTCTTATGTAACACATGCTACATGTCATTACGTCTATCTGTTACTGTCATGTATGCCTCTCTATCCAGGGCCTCGCCGTGCTATGAATCACGGGGGTAAGTAAGCTATATTACTTTGATACTTAGTCCTGTGGGTAAAGGTGGGGGGGGGGAGGGAGGGGCGATAAAATACTTTTGGCACCCATGCGGCATATAGGCTAGGCCCGGCCCGGCTCTGTGTTTATATATGTATGAAATAACAAATAATACATAAAATGTGAAATGTATTCAGGTGACTATTTTGCCCTTATAAGTACTCACCCATCAATAAAATACTTTCATAGGCTGCATTTTAGTTGGTATATGTTTACGTAATATGCAGGCCTGATGGCCGAGTGATAAAGATGTTCGACTCTCGACCTGAGAGTCCTGGGTTCGATCCTAGGTGAGAATCATGTGGATTTTTATCAGGTCCCGATGAAAGTTGGTTAAAGACTCACAAGTCCACCCAGCTTTAAATGGTTAGCCCGATTTAAGTTGGCGGTGTAAAGGCGGATGGGCGTTGTGCTAACCAGACAATCCCTTTAAATGTCGAGGTTTGATTACAGAAACAGATAAATTCTATCCTTCATCTGCCCCGATGAATTCCATGTCTACGTGAACTATATGCAATATAAATTCATATTGCTAAAACCATGACAACACGTCAGATTTCATTGTTTTCACTATATTTTTATTCACCTTAATCTGCCATCTCTCTATGAGATCTTTCATCACGTGGGGGGCTAGTAACCACCCCTTCATCCCCCCCCCGACATATTTACCCTCACCCCCTCATGCTCAGAAACTGTGTTATAATATTTCCTTATCAATCCACATTATTTTTTCTTTCTTTTCTCGTTGTAATTTCTTAACTCTTTTATCTTTCTGGCCCGTCATCACGTGTCTGTTGATGTCACGTGACATGAAAATGGTCTGCACTTGTCCACCAGAGGGCGATAACTGCAAGATGGGTGCAAGTGCTCACGATGGCGTAAGACACCGCACACCGCCCGCCCCCCCCCCATCCACAAGTCACTGCACCAAGATCAGATTCATGCAGATAAATACTCTTGTGAATTGTTTTTGTTTCTCCTCCATTGTTTATTTTTACTTTGTTTGGTCTTCAAATCTTTTCTTTAAAATCCTCTTTCAGCCAAAACTCACCTACCTTTCCCCCTCCCCCCTCGCTTTTCTCCTTTTGCCCCCCCCCCCAATCGCCTCTCTTCCTCAACCCACACCTCGTCAGTTTTCTGACAGTTTCTTTCTATGCCCGTACCACCGCATTGTACCCATATCCCGGGAAACTGGTCAGCGAGTGACCGCTCTTCTCAACGTCCACTCAACACGAATGTGTTCCCATTCTTGGTCTTATGACATTTATCTCTGCATCGACTTGTTTCTTGCAACAAACTAATAATACTACCACTGCATCTGTCCTGTCGGGTTTCATATGGGTAAGGCCTCAATCAGCCAGCTTAGTTGGTTTTAAGTTTTCTCTCTCTATCGTTATTATGATGATGATGTGTCTTTTATTGAAATGTCTAATTGGAGAATGCTCAAAGGGCAGTTCACTAAAGGTGGCCATGAATGAAACACTAAATTCTGATGTTATTCAGACTTTGCAGGTTAAACAACAACAACTTGAAAGTTTGGTTTTTTTTAATTAATTTTTTTGTTTAATGCAAAGTTTTACATTATATTCATTATAAGAAAATGGTTTAAGACAGTGACTTTCAAAGTGTGGTTCGTGAGATGAATTGAAGTACACTGCCTAAAAGGTATTGATAGTGTAATAATTTCATTAAGAATAATTACAGTTAGTGTTAACTTTTATTTCTTCAATCCTTTTTGTCTTTTCTGTACGGGAGGGTCCAATTAATCGAGGGTCAAATTAATCGAAGGTCAAGTTAACCGAAGGTCAGGCTAACCGAGGGTCAAGTTAACCGAGGGTCAAGTTATCCGGGAGTCAAATTAACCGAGGGTCAAGTTAACCGAGGTCAAGTTAACCGAGGGTCAAGTTAACCGAGGGTCAAGCTAACCGAGGGTCAAGTTAACAGAGGTGATTTCTCGGTAGGTAGTAATTCGTAAAGGTTTGATTGAAACCACTGGTTAAAAAACAAACAAACAAACAAACAAACAACTAGAATTAATTCTAAATGAGACACAGCACTCCCTATGAATTTAATTTTAGACTCATTTAGACTGTATCATAATCTAGAATTACTGAGTTAATGGATCCTGACAACTTCACTGCGGCCCGACGGGGACAAAAATGTTTGTTCACCCCTGACCCCTGACCTAGTCATATAGACCCCCCACCCACCCACGCCCTCCTTTCCTTTTTTTTTCACTCTTGACATAAGTTTCCAGCCTTGATTATCAATTTCGAAATACATTTACAAGCTAAATTTCTGGCCTGTTACCTTAATGCATTGGTATTTAAATCTCTTTGGATCTGACTGGTCTGACCATAAATTTATCAGTCAGTGATTCAAAGTTCTAGTAGTTATCAGAATCGAATCGAGCGGGGGTTCAGACCGGGTTTAAATAAAGCCTCAGGCCTGCCTATTCTTTCGAAGCCTCAAACATATCAGTTTCTCGCGTGTAGCAGCGCTTGAGTGTCAGACTCCCAGAAAACACCCATTGATATATGGGCTGGAGTAATTAGCAGCATGTTCTGAAGTGTCAGGTCATGTTCTTCAGAAATGTCTACTGCCGAGAGTCAGGCGAGGTGCGAGGAAAGAGCAGTCAATTCTCTTTCTGATTAAAGTAATCGGCTGTCAGGAAGAAACTCTTTCTGTACTCGACTACCGCCACTTCCGATCTCGATGCCACTAATGAATGAAGTTGTCAACTAAGCTTTTTTTCGGGCTTTAAGCCATAATATAATGAAACTAGAATGGCTGTGTATAGTGTATATGTATAGTCTTCAGCTACAATATTAATTCTCGTAACCTCTTAATTATTTATTAACTTATAATATTTAACGTAAAAACGATTATTTCATGAATAAAACAAAACACTATGTATGCATTTTAGTGGTTAGTGGTATCGATAACTTGAAATAATATACTTGTCAAGGCCGGCCATATTATATAAATATATAATCTGCTTTATCACTATATACTGCTCAACACTTTTTTCATACGGTTCTACATTTCTATAAGCCTTTATAAATATCTTTGTACTGCAATTTACTCCTATGCTGCTATATACTGCTTCATAATGCTTTATACTGTTATACATTGCTGTACACTGCAGTACTACTAAATACTTCTATATACTGCTATATACTGCTTTATGCTGCTATACTGCTATATACTGTAACACACTGATGCACAGAGTTATATACATCACTTGGAAATACCTAAAAGTCAAGGTCATCAGTATTAGCGTATGCAACGTTGTCCTCCTCACTTCTGCGCCCGATAGTCGCCACCTTGCACTGGTGGTGGGGGGGGGGGATACCAAGATGACCGACACCTAAATGTACTACAGTCAAACGGCCATAACTCGATATGCTTTGGAGCGAGAATAATAATAATCATAATATCCAAAATGTCCCATTCTTGAGCTTTCCGAGATCGTTTTACATAAAACAGCGGTTCGCAATATTTTTCGCGAGTGTAGCCCAAAGTGTGCGAAACTATGTCCGAAAGTACCACTCGCACATAATTTCGCGAATGAATGTACTTATTTTCATTAAGGGAATGTGTTTACCTTTCTAATGCGATACTTGGGCACGTGGTTTTTCGGGATGAGTCACGCAGCAAACTGGCAATTCTTCTTCAAACTCATTGGTTGTTTAAAACGAAAATCACATGTCGCTGCATGCCCCTGCATAACTATTCGTGTACCCAATGGGGTACACATACCACCAGTTGAGAGACGCGGATGTAAAAGGACATCATTCGGACAGATTCATCGAGTTGACCGGCTTATATAGATTGTATGAGGTTTAATTCACGAGTTAAACTTAATTGTTCTATATAACCTGGTCAGAACAACGGACTTAGTGGACATTTCTATACAATGCAAACATCACTGCATGCTCCCATCTCCACACGATACGATTAACTGTCTCTCTTGTATTCTTTTCTTTTTTTTATTTGACGGTATCATGATGAAATTACTCACCAGACTTAATGGGATCGATACCGTTTGACAGAGTGTTTAGGTGCCCTCTTCATTCACCCCCCACCCTCTCGCTACCAGCTGACCAGCGCGGTACCCTGGATAGTGTCATTCGCCACTCGCTCGCCAGATCGACGCGCTAGTCAGGATTTAAGTCATGACACCAGTAGAATCTGGACATCCCCAACCCCACACCAGCCCCCCTCCCCTTCAGCCAGATGGTCATCTTAATGACTCGCTGGGAGTAGTAATAGCTGACCCCCACACTGTAATAGAAGCAGCAGCACAAGTTGATCTTATCGCTGACCAAATGGTCCTGCAAAAAAACCACATGGCTGGTCTTGTGACTTTATGGGCTAATAAATTGTGTAATCTGTTTAAAGAAATGAATGAGAATCTGGTACTACAGCTTAATCGAGTGATTATCATACATGTCGTTCACACACTTTTTTATTGAGTTATTTATAAAATAATTAACCATTTATACCCGGTCGCGTCATAAAGAAATAACACTGAAAATAGTGCAGTAAACAAAAGTCTATGGGGGAAAATAAAAGCACTGTTTATACCCAGAAGTGTTCTTATGGATTTGGCAAACTAAGCGTCTACCTCCCCTCCCTACTGCCGTAAACAAACAAAAACAAATTGTTTACATTGCTGTTTTTTCAAAAGTAACAATTTTAGGGAGGGGTGGATAATTTAGCAGACCACAAAAAAATATATTTGCTGTTATGTAAGCGAATATATGTTTACTAGTTTTGAAAGAAAATGACGTAGCTAAGTGTCGTCACATTCTGGCAGGACTACATGGCAAACTGTCAAGGCCGCTACAAAGAAGGTCAACCTAGTGGGCTTATTTTTTTTTTTTTTTTTTTTTTTTTTTTTTTTTTTTTTTTTTTTTTTTTTTTTTTTTTTTTTTTTTTTTTTTTTTTTTTTAAATAATTTTAGTGATTTTTTTTTTTTTTTTTTTTTTTTTTTTTTTTTTTTTTTTTTTTTTTTTTTTTTTTTTTTTTTTTTTTTTTTTTTTTCTTGCTGCTAATTTTAGTTTTAGTTCTCGTTGACGAAAAGTCAACATTTTCGTCAACGAAGGTTTTAGTTTTAGTTTTCGTCAACGAAAACAACACTACAACCTAGGTAATAACCATGGGGCCCCGGGGCTAGAATAACTGATAAGTTGAATATTAAGGGGGGGTGTGAAGGGTCTGAGGGATCCAAGTTGTTTAAAAAAAATATTAACGCTGTTGGATCTACAGGCGGTGAACTTGACCGTCTCTTTGACTACGGTCACTCGATTTATCTTTGAATACGTAGGCCCCTCCTGTGGTTTGTCTGGTCCTCTCTGATTTGTTCTACTTAGTAAAATGTATTACCTGCCCCCTCCCCCCCCCCGCTGTAGAATGCCTGGCCCCTGCTGTAGAGTTTTCACGCTATGGGTCTGGTACCTATTATTTGGGAAGGGTGTGTGAGGGGGGTGGCGGGGCGAAGTTAATATAATATTACTTTCACATATGTGTAGTTTTATATCAAATATAAATATTAGGTCGAAAATATCATAGAATGTCATTACCCGAAGAAGACTTGGGCAAACTACACGTCATGCGGACCGGATACGGTCGTTTGATCCGGCCTGTGTTCTTCCTATCTTCGCTCCGTCACAATAATGACTTTGGTGTTCTTATTTATTTCATCTATCCATTCCATCACTCCGGTGTTTTGTCATGGTCCATCTATCTATATTACAATTCTCTATTGTTCTCTGTGTGAATGGGTCAAGTTAACTGTAATGTAACAAATGTTGTTTTTTTTGAGCTGGGCTGAAATTTCGAACTGAATCTAATGAAATGTTTTTATATAAACATTCCATGGCTGAGAGAATCTCCCCAGGTGGCTAGATGGTCGTGCTGCTAGTTCAAGAGATTGAATCTCTGGCCGACATGGTCGTTACATATATGTATGTATGTATGTATGTATGTATGTATGTATGTATGTATGTATGTATGTTTGTATGTATGTATGTTAGTATGTATGTATGTTAGTATGTATGTATGTATGTATGTATGTATGTATGTATGTATGTATCTATCTATCTATCTATCTATCTATCTATCTATCTATCTATCTATCTATCTATCTATCTATCTATCTATCTATCTATCTATCTATCTGTCTGTCTGTCTGTCTCTATCTATCTATCTATCTATCTATCTATCTATCTATCTATCTATCTATCTATCTATCTATCTATCTATCTATCTATCTATCTATCTATCTATCTATCTATTTCTGTCCGTCTGTATATCTATCTTTCTCTGTCGGTCTATCTGAGTGTCTGCGTGGCTGTATTAGTTCGTGTCATATCTGTGATGGGGGATTCCCTGAACTTGATCATGGAGACCGTTACACAGAAGTTTCGCATTGAAAGACCACAACGACGTCATTAGTGGGCAGTGGAGCGTAGTTGACCAATTATGAAAGCCTGTGCTGCACGGGGGTTTGAGCATGTGCTACAACAGTGTATCTGTGTTGCTAGTAGTAGTGGATGATATTTGGAGTTTTTTTAACGGTTGTATATTTTCCTATTGTGTGATACTATTGTGGTTTCCTTTCATTTCATAACAGTTTTGGAGAGACCCTCGACTATCCGGCACGCTTTTATTCGGCTTTTTTTATGTGTATTAGTTATTAGATAATTGTCCGTAATAAAATATGATTTTCACGATATTTAGAATACCCTACAACCGTAGGCCGGACAGTGAAGAGTCAGCCAAGTTATTTTTTTTCATAATCAACAAAAATATTCTCATCTGTGATGGACGACAGATGTGTCATTCGATGTGCATTTGGCCTTGGGCGAATGTCACATGCTAGGCCCAGGGCAGTAAGTGTAGGCCATATACCGTACCACGACGCGGGGTCCTCTCTTAGGTGGATGCGATGGTCACCCCCCCCCTATAGGCCATAACTGTGGAAAGCTTAAAGATAGTGCAGGGTCCAAGCTGAAAAGCACGAAAAAATATAAGTGAGGTAAGTAACCATTTCTTTGTATTTATCTGAATGAAAATACTTTTAGAAATAATTGAGTGTTGACAATGTCAATTTGGCATTCAACTAAGTACAAAAAATTAAGAAAACAACATTAACAACATCAACATAGCACCAACATAACAGTAGACACGTTGTCTTAATACAAAAGCCGTTCGTTGAGAGAGTTGGCGATGTAATAGAATGATACTGTGTAATGTAAGCACAACGTATTCATACCTACCGCAGGGTGTCACTAGTATGCCTATTGCAGGGTGCCAGTTCAGAACTAATGACATCCATTCTAGTCATCATTCATGGGAATTAGCGAAATGTATTCCGTGGCACTGTAGAACACAAGCACCGAATGCACAAGACTCCAACCCAGACTTCGATGGGCCAAAATAATACACGCTTGAAATAGGCCATTGGACCAATTCACCTAAATGGTTAATTAAAAAAAAATAAATCATGCAGTCTAAAAACAGGTCTGCCTAGGGGGAGGAAGTTACCCGTACATTTGTCAGGGGACCCGAAGCTAAAAGGGAACAATCGCTTTCAAAATAAAGTGGCCACTGTTGTATTAGTTGCTCAGGGGGGTTTGGATTTTCTGACCATATTAGGCCTACTGTAGGTTGTCAGTATTAGGCCTACTGTAGGATGTCAGTATTAAGCCTACTGCAGGTTGTCAGTATTAGGCCTACTGTAGGTTGTCAGTATTAGGCCTACTGTAGGTTGTCAGTATTAGGCCTACTGTAGGTTGTCAGTATTAGGCCAACTGCAGGATGTCAGTATTAGGCCTACTGTAGGTTGTCAGTATTAGGCCTACTGTAGGTTGTCAGTATTAGGCCTACTGTAGGTTGTCAGTATTAGGCCTACTGTAGGTTGTCAGTATTAGGCCTACTGTAGGTTGTCAGTATTAGGCCTACTGTAGGTTGTCAGTATTAGGCCTACTGCAGGATGTCAGTATTAGGCCTACTGTAGGTTGTCAGTATTAGGCCTACTGTAGGATGTCAGTATTAGGCCTACTGTAGGATGTCAGTATTAGGCCTACTGTAGGATGTCAGTATTAGGCCTATTGTAGGATGTCAGTATTAGGCTACTGTAGGATGTCAGTATTAGACCTACTGAAGGATGTCAGTATTAGACCTACTGTAGGATGTCAGTATTAGGCCTATTGTAGGATGTCAGTATTAGGCCTATTGTAGGATGTCAGTATTAGGCCTACTGTAGGATGTCAGTATTAGGCCTACTGCAGGTTGTCAGTATTAGGCCTACTGTAGGATGTCAGTATTAGGCCTATTGTGCTCAAAGGAGGAAGCTGGGAATGAATGATTAATTATGAGGATGATTAATTATAATAAATATAATGAATGATTGATTATAATGATATAATGAATGATTGATTATAATGATATATGAATGAATGATTATAATGATATAATGACTCATTGGTTATAAGTATATAATGAATTATTATTATTAATTATTGATTTATAACGATATATTTAATGATTTTTGTATTTTCTGAAACAAGTTTTTCTAAAATTATTTCTAGTTGATTAATTTTAATTCTTAGTTCGTTTTACGTGAAGAATATTACAGTTGGTCAAGGAGTTCTGGTCATTGTTCCATTGGTGGTTTTGTCCGGATTCCCTCCATGGTCATTACATCATTTATGGCACGGTTTAGATATTCTCCTGAACTAAATTACGGGCATGGTTGGCCCGGGTGATCATAGATTCGAACCCAAAACCTTCAAACCTCTAGTTATGACTCCTAACTTCACAAGCCAAAACTCGCCGGTCTCCTTTTCATTTTTCTAAATTTATTTGAATTGAATCTGTAGAATTATACGAACAAATAAACCATTTCTCCAGAGGTGGGGAGGGAGGGGTGTCTCAAAAGCCCCCCCCCCCATCCCGGCCCCAGCTTAAGGGAGCCCAACTTTAAGTACATTATATATTAAGTGCATTTATCTCATGTCATGATGTCGAATGTAAAAGTGCAGGGGCTCCCAAAGAGGTCAAGCCTCCCCACCGGGGCCCCAAAATCCCTAGGTTGGGCACTGCATTTCTCAATTATCCCCTGTCGACTTATCTAGAGTTATTTTTTTGTAATTTTTATTTTCATCTGCTGTAACTCCCAGGTTATTATTTAAGATTATGTGTAAAACCGGCCAATTTTCATCGCACATTTTATGAGATCATATGTAAAGCAATTCATCTTTTGACCTCCCAATACTGAATCATTATTTTTTTTTTATTTATTATCATCTGGCCCCCTAAATTCCCTATCACATAAATCTGTAATGAGATGTAAATTCACGTATCGATCTATCAATATATTATTATTATTATTTTATTATCCGTTGGCAAAAAGCATAGTCATAACGTGAAATCCGAGATAATATGTAAATTCAATCTGAGCAGATGCATAATTAAACCAAAATCTGCATTTCGCCATGTCCGATGCCGATGCATCCAATCTGTAATGGCCCGTTGAATGCTGTTCTGTTTATTTACCTTTTTATTAGGCATTGAATTGGTAATTACCCGCCTTGTTTTTTTTTTGGGGGGATGCAATTCCCCCCTTCTACCCCACAGCTCTGGTGAAACAACTATTCATAAGCACACGTCTTTCTTTTATGAAGTTGCCCTCTCTCTCTCACTACGCGCGGTCGCGGTATCGCCGGATTCAGCGGCGCGCAGAAACACAAAAAACACACCACTTGTGCCATCAACTTGTTGGGCGGAGCGGGCGAGCGGTCGGCGATTGTTTGGTACTGTTGTTTCACGGCGTAGCGAAGCAAAGCACAGTATGCGTAGGGAAAAAAATAAAATAACTGGTGGGGGGAGGGGGGGTTTCGCGCGGCAGGGGAAGAAATTAAGTTAAAAGGGTTGGGGGAATCGTGGTGGGGTGGGGGTATATGAGGGGGGGGGGGTGCACACAACTTCCACTTTTTCTTTCACCACCCCTTTCCCCCCTCTACCCCCAGCACTTACCGCATGTATAGGTCTAAAATCAAATGAAGAGAGAGCGAGCGACTGAAGGCCTTCGCTGTAAGGGGGGCACAATTGGGACGAAACGAGAGGCCGAAAAAGAGGGAGGGGGAGATGAAAAGCTAGAGAGAGGGGGGAGGAAAAAAAAAGAGGGGGGAAAAAACATCTCGGTGTGGTCTTTATTTAAATCCAAAACGGTAGCAGACGTTAAAACAACGTGCAATTGTTACGGAGGTAAACACGTCTTCTCGTTTGCCCACTTCTCGCTGGCCTGTAAAAAAAATTTTTTTTAAAATATTTCGACTTGGATTGTTTTCAGACTATTTCTAAAACTGTGTTATTGAATTGGATTATCTACGAAACAAACTCTATACAGTGGATTAGTTTCACTATTTTACTGACACTTTATCACATTGACTTATTATATAAGGTAGGTGTTTTTATAGTCGTTTTTAAACTGCATTATTAGTCAGTTTATCGACTCGCCCAGTGCATTAAAGTCAGCATTAAAGACCAAGTAGGCAATTTCTGAAGAAAAGTGATGGGGGAGGTATTAAATTAATATCGCGATTGAAAAACTGAACACAAATATATATTATTGATAGACGTAAACTGACAAATTGACCAAAGTATAACATTATCTCAAAATAGAACGCCATTTTTGCTATTAGCTAAAAATCCACGTATTTTTTTAATTTTTAAATTTTTTTTAGTCTGTTTTTTTTTAAACGATTGCATACAATTAAAACAGGATAGGCAGAAGGACAGATAATAAAACAGGATAGACAGAAGGACAGATAAAAATTAAGAATTGAAACCAAACTAAATAAAATAACTTTCAACAGATGCTCTTGTTTAATAAAGTTGGTTCCAAACGATTATTGAGTTTAAAGAAATTATTAAACGTTAATATATAATGTATATATAAATTTAGCTTCTTGAAGTCGTTTATTTTGAATTTAGTTGAAAGTCTATTTGTGGGTATAATCCCGATTTAAAAGAAAAATGATTTGATTTCGGTAATAATGAATTATAGACACTGTTGTAAAAGTTCAGAAAATTTACGATTTCTGCTGTGGCAAAAAGAATATGGGGGCAGTCCGCCCCGGGTGGCACGTAATTTACAGTTCAATCGGGGCGGCATCTGACCGTACGTTAGTAATAGTTGGTACGAAAGGAGGGGGGGTGTCAATTTTTTTTTGAGAGTCCGCCCTTGGGTGTCCCTTACTATAGTTACGCTGCTGGATAGTTACGTCAGTTAGAAGTTGTGCGTAAAATTAATGTATTCGCCATACTTCTGGGTCTGTGACAATAGTATCAGACAGGGCTAATAGTGTTGGAAAGGCAAACCAGATGGGTGCTAAAGGGCCCCCCACATCCAAAGTAGGGCCCATTTTATTTTACCGTTACACAAAAAAACTATTTAAAACTTGCTTAAATGACTTAATGGGCCCGGGGGGGGGGCAGTAGATAGGTACATACAGATTACTGGACTAATAGGGATTCAGACACGTTACTCGCACCCCTTTCCCCCCCCCCCAGGGATGGTCGGGGTAACTGTTTGATTACCAACTAGATATAGCGAACATATCCCTGCCTAATTAATATAAAGTCTTGTATGTACCATGTACCAGTTAGACAGTATGCTATGCAAATAAAAATGTAGATTTATAAAGAAAGAAAAAAGATGTATGAAAACCCGAAGGTTAAAAATAAACGTGTAAATTGTTCAGATAAAATTATGTAGATTAAATACAGATTTTACACAAATCAAAGCCGGAAAAAAACATGTTTTAACAATTTTATAAAGGAAATGAAAATTAAAACGTCAACTTCCGTGGACAGAGAACTTATGAAAATATGGCAGATATATAATCATGTAAATATGAAAGATATAATCAGGTAAATATGACAGATATATAGTCATGTAAATATGACGAATATATAATCATGTAGTTATGAAAGAATATAATCATATAAATATGACAGATATAAAATCATGTAAATATGACAAATATATAATCATTGAAATATGACAGATATTAAATCAAATAAATATGACAGATATAAAATCATGTAATTATGAAAGAAATATAATCATGTAAATATGACAGATATAAAATCATGTAAATATGACAAATATATAATCATTGAAATATGACAGATATTAAATCAAATAAATATGACAGATATAAAATCATGTAATTATGAAAGAAATATAATCATGTAAATATGACAGATATAAAAATCATGTAAATATGACAAATATATAATCATTGAAATATGACAGATATTAAATCAAATAAATATGACAGATATAAAATCATGTAATTATGAAAGAAATATAATCATGTAAATATGACAGATATAAAATCATGTAAATATGACAAATATATAATCATTGAAATATGACAGATATTAAATCAAATAAATATGACAGATATAAAATCATGTAATTATGAAAGAAATATAATCATGTAAATATGACAGATATAAAATCATGTAAATATGACAGATATTTAATCAAGTAAATAAGACAAATATATAATCATTTAAATATGACAGATATAAAATCATGCAAAATGACAGATATTTAATCATTTAAATATGACATATGTCAACTGCATAAAATGACACGTATTTTTTTTTGTAGAAAAAAAATATATCGAATAAAAGATTATAGTTTGTACTTGGAAAAAAAATTAAATAATAATGATAAAATACTTGTAGCCAGCTAACCGGTACTTGTTTCTTGAGTTAACATAGTCTTAAGACAGAAATACAGTAATTGATCTACTGATACATCACTGCATGATTGAATAAAGTATATACATGTAATACCGACTATATTAGGCACATTAATGCTTATCAATAATACATTCATAAAGATTTAGTTTTTTTTTTGTTTAAAGATAGAAATTCAATTTGACGGATAGATTTAAATAAATAAAATAATTACTCTTGTGTATGTTAAATATATATTTATATATCTGTACGTATGTAGGCCTAGTGTTCAATAAATTATAGATTCGAATTTCAATCAACTAACCAACATAATCCACATTCCAAGGAGATGGAAGACAATTCAGAATAGAAAACAGAAAATCGTTTCACCTTGCGTATATGTCTTTAATTATCATGGGAATTTCTTCTAATTAATATTTAATGTAATGTACACTGTTATTAGCATCGCATTTACAATGACATTAACTCGGATTGTCTTTATTAAAAAAAAAAGGAAATATTTTTATTCCATCTTTATTTATTTATTTATTTTGATCACCCGAGTTTCTACTAGTGTTGTTTTCGTTGACGAAAACTAAAACTAAAACCTTCGTGGACGAAAATGTTGACTTTTCGTCAACGAAAACTAAAACTAAAATTAGCAGCAAGACTAAAACTAGACGAAAACTGAAATTATTACAGAAAAAACGAAATAAAAACTGAAACTAAAATATGACCTGGGACTAAAACAACACTAGTTTCTACTGTCTCTCAGTGACTGTCTGGCGTATTGGTGGTTAGTTCTGTCAGCGTGATGTAGATTATGGCTTCGAAACCACTCCATCCCTCCCTCCACAACAATCCAACATAGTATATGGTTATTAGATTTAGCAAAGGAAACGTATGGGCAAGCCTAGACAATAACCAATATCATGATGTAGTTCAATTCTGTTTATATTATGAAGACATTTTAGAAACTAATCTGTCATTTGATATCGTCTTTTTTAAAATTACTTTTAATCATTACCGACTGTTAGTTTCTAATCAACACACGAGTGACTGTTGATTTTTAATGTTCACATATTTTTGTAGTTCCATTTTATTTTATCAATAGATTTCACTTTTCGTAAGCCTTGGCTAAAATTAAATTTTAGGTTTTATTTATTATTAGTTTTTATTTTGTCTATGAATTTTTTCTGTGTTTAATTATCATATCAACTTTTAAAGTATCTCTTATTGAATGTAATTAAAATAGTTGTTCAACGCATTGATAAATGTACTGGGAAAGTGCGCATAAATAAAAATCCAACGTATTGGTATGATGCACTAGAACATTGTATATAAATAGAAGTCCAACGTATTGGTCTGATGCACTAGAATATTGTGCATAAATAGAAATCCAACGTATTGGTCTGATGCACTAGAACTTTGTGCATAAATAGAAATCCAACGTATTGGTCTGATGCACTAGAACATTGTGCATAAATAGAAATCCAACGTATTGGTCTGATGCACTAGAAAATTGTGCATAAATAGAAATCCAACCTATTCGTCTGATGCACAAGAACATTGTGCATAAATAGAAATCCAACCTATTCGTCTGATGCACAAGAACATTGTGCATACAAAGAAATCCAACCTATTCGTCTGATGCACTAGAGCATTGTGCATCTTATTTAATTTATGCCTTTGATTTATTTTTGTTTCTTTACTTGTGTGTGATCAAGAGAGACAACCAATTTCCCCCACTTCTTTCCCCTTTATTTTTAAATTTTGTTTCCTGTAGTTAAAAAAAGTTAATATAATGTTAAGAGAGGAGATATTAAATTAAGTCAAAATTATGTGATGAATACAATACTTTGTTTTCAAAATGTGAGATCAACAAAAAGTGAAGAAGTAAATCCTGAATAAATATTTCATAAACAAACAACGCAGGTAAAAGGTTGATTTTTGGTTTGCATTCAGGTTGAGTTGAATTTATTTTCTAGCATCACCCCGCCCCCAGAGGCGTACCTAGGGTGGGGGAGGAGGGGGTCCCAATTCGAAAGTCCTCCGGGCCCCAGCTTGAGGGGGCCCCCAAAACATTTTTTTGCATTAAATATTATGTACATTATCTTATGTCATAGTGTCGAATGTCAAAATGCAGGGTCCCCCAAAGAGACCAAGCCCCCCGGAACCCCAAATCCGTAGGTTCGGAAATGACGCCCCCCACCGCCACCCCCGCGTACCCTCCAGCCAATATATATTATTCTCATTCTAAACACAGGGGACCGAGGACAACTTTATCACTTGTCAAGGGGGCCCCATTCATGAGGAGGGGAGGGGCCGCACCGTTGTAACGTAATCTGCTGTTTAATGGCTTGGCATTGTGAGTTGGTGAATGAGTCATGGGGCCCATTGATAGTCAGAACTAGTTTGTGGTAATTGACGGCTGCGACCCTGCTACATGCATTTTTTTTTGTTATTAATACATGGAATGGCATTTTGCTCTTATGGCATGAGTTTTATTATTGTTATTAATTGTTAGTAAAGCTCCCTCAGCCCTAACGGGCCATCGGGGCAGATGAAGTGTAGAATTCATCTGTTTCTATAACCTCGGCATATGAAGGGATTGTATGGTTAGCACAACGCCCAGCCGCCTTTACTCCCCCCAAAACTTAAGTCAGGTCCCCATTTAAAGCTGGGTGGACTTGTGGGACGACTTAGCATTGAATCTTCATAGTTATGAATATACTGTCGGGCTTTTATTCTCGACCCATGCTGTAGTCATTTTGTTTTCAATATTATTTGTATAACGCATGATATGTTACATCATTTATACATGAATAATTATTATTGACATGATTGGGGGAAATTAAAACACGTTATAATAAAGATATTTTTTTTAAAATTATTTTTTTTTTTTATTTTCTTTACTTTGAAAGAATTCACATTGGAATAATATTTTACAAAGTTTTTTTCGGCTCAGTGAAGGCGCGGGGGGGGGGGGGGGGGTTAAAGTCTGCCCTATCCCCGTACCAGCTATAACGAAGCCGCTGACTAAAGGGGGTGCGTTGTTTCCCCTGAGATATTTGAAGTAACAGTTGACCAAAAAAAAAAAACACTACTCCCTTCAGCACTCACAACGGACAGACATAAATAAAGTCTTATGTAACCCCAGATTAATAAAACAATCACAGAATATCATACCTCAATTACATAACAGGATTCAAAACAGTAAATGAGTGGGGGGGGGGCAGGAGTCGGTTGTTCAAAATCTGCTTGATACCACCTCACACGTAGTTGGGATGAAAGGGAAGGGGGTGGATCCTTATAGGTTGTTTGTGGAGATGGGGGAAAGTTTCAGGTGATTTCTTTAAAGAAAGGTTTTAGTGATAGTTTTATCTGTACCCTAGAGACGAATGTGAAAAACAGTTTGTTCTGAAGGTGGTATGAGTTAAAATATTAACACGGGTGTTTCTGCTCGTAATTTAGTGGCGACTAGTACTTCATGTGTTTACTATTGTGCGTGTTTCTCTTTTTTAAAAAATAAAATCTATTTGGGGGTCAAATTCAGTTAGCTTGAATCCATTAGTGGTTAAAAAAAAATAAATAATGGGGCGTGATGTGAACTTTTCAAGGGGCACCGAGAGTTAATGGACCCACATGTTAACAGAGGAGTGCCTACGGTGTGGGTAGAGGGGGTCCAAATTCGAATGTCACCCCGGGCCCCAGCTTGAGGGGGGGGCCATAATTTTTTATTTACATTAATAATAAGTACATTATCTCATGTCGTGGTGTCGAATGTCAAAATGCAGGGGCCCTACAAAGAGGCCAAGCAGACCCCCTGGCCCCCGATTCCCTAGGTTCGGCACTGCATGCTAATCCAACATGTGCAATTTTTATCCTTGTGAATGTCTAACTTCGTGTATCCTAGGACACTAGATTTTGTTTATGGGGACATTGCTCCAAATAATACGGAAGTTGAACATCCGGTTTTCTTTTGGTGGTGCATCGCAGGAGATTCGTTTCGTATAATATCCCATTGTAATATTTTTTTTTTTCGAAAAAAATTGAGTAATACCAGTTAAATGGAAGTGGTGAAAGTGTTGAGGATAGGTAAAGGGGGGGGGGGTAATGTTGTAATTTAACAGTGTGTCTTCTCATAATAGAAACATTTTTTTTTTACGTTTCTGGGGGAGGGGGGGCCCTTCGAAAAGATAATTTGTTATACAAGGTAAATGTGATTTAGAAGAGGGGGGGGGGGCTAGGAAAAAAATAAAAAGGGGCCCCCATGCGAAGATAATATATGAGGGGCGCTATGCAACGGTACATTTGGTGAGGGCGTCCTTAGGGTAAGTTAATTGAAGTGTCCTGAAGTAAACCACAGTTTACACCACCGTTTTAAAATATATGCCCTCCCCCCACACACCCCCCCGGGAATAATTTTTTTTTTTTTTTTTAAAAATAGCGTCGCTTTCTATAATTAGTATTCCTATCCGTAATAACAGCTCTGAATATTAACCAATCATTTTATTGTTAAACACTGTGGGGGGAATCGATTCTGTCTTTTCTTTTCACGGTGTCAGGCTCTCAGTGTTAATCTAGATAACGTATTCTATTGAATGACGTATTCTATCGAATGCCTGCTGTTCAAACAAATTAAAACTAACAAAAGATCCGCCCGGTAACATGATTTATGACATTCATGTTTGTTGTTTTTTTTTAAACATAAAACTGTTTCCCTGTTTCATTTGTCTGCAGTTTTGTGCGGCGTAATGTTGCCGCCCCCTTTGTTACTCTTTGTCTCGTGACCATCTGCATATCACTTCTTATTATTATAATTACTATTTTTTTTGGCTAATATAGTGAAAAATCAATCTCTTTGCTTATTGTTTACCTTCTCGTGGACATGTTGGGGCAGGAAACAAGCCTGACCCCACCCCAACCTTCCCCATCACCACCCTTCCTTCCCCACCCAACCGTCTTTCTCTCACCAGGTGTAAAAAAAAAAAACTTGTTTGTTTTGAAAGTCTATGCCCCGTGTCCATGACTGATCGGTGTGAGCGCAATATGCGCCGTGAAGGTCTAAGAGTTCGATACTCAGTGACTGTTACCCTCCGTGCAAATATTGATCCAGTGGTGGTTACTTGCAGTGGCTGAACTAGATTTAAACGGCGTCTGAGCTCGACTCTGTACTAGCCTCTGTCTGAGCTGGACTCTATGTACTAGCCTCTGTCTGAGTTCGACTCTCAGTATACTTAACTAGACTGTCTGAGCTGGACTTTATGTACAAATACCACTTTCAAATAAAAAAGGCTGTATTGTCGACAGCGCATTCATTTACAAAACTTTTAAAAACAATTTTCATGCCTCATTGTATACAACACAAATAGGCCATCTAATGGGGGTTTTGGGGGCTGGGGGGTTATGGACCATTGTTTTATACCAGGGGCGGCCCTGTATCAGGTCAATTACAGACGCGCTTTGATTTTTTTTTTTCAAATACTGTAAACAAAACCTTAAAGGGCCGCACTGTAGTTAATTTCTCAAAATGTATTTAACAAAAGTAATTAAACAATTGAACACACTGGCTCAATGGGAGCCACAGAAAACGCTCCGAGGAGCCGAATGCGGTTCTAAGAGCTTTAATTGGCCACCCCTGTTTTATACAATACATGTTTTCATTATCGGTTGAGTTTGCCTTGCCAGATTTTATTTTTTTTTACAAAAATACAGGCTGTGGACAATAATAAGTTTGTTTTAGTGCGAATGTTTTTTCGTCTCAATTAAATATTCAGTTTTTTTTTTAAAGTTTTTAAATAATTATATACATTTCAGCGAACAGGCATTGTAGATTGAATAAGATAATCAAGAAAATTGTTTAAAAAAAAAGACGTCTGACAATTATGTTAAGACTTTGGAAAGAACTACCCGTATACATATACAGAAGCCACAATATAGCCACACATGTAGCCACACATGTAGCCACACATGTAGCCACACATGTAGCCATACATATAGCCACAAATATAGCCACACATATAGTCACACATATAGCCACACATGTAGCCATACATATAGCCACACATATAGTCACACATACAGCCACAATACAGCCATACATATAGCCATACAAATAGCTGCACATGTAGCCACACATGTAGCCACACATATAGCCACACATACAGCCACAATACAGCCATACATATAGCTATACATATAGCTGCACATGTAGCCACACATGTAGCCACACATATAGCCACACATATGGTCACACATATAGCCACACATGTAGCCACACATACAGCGACAATACAGCCATACATATAGCCATACAAATAGCTGCACATGTAGCCACACATGTAGCCACACATGTAGCCACACATATAGCCACACATGTAGCCATACATATAGCCACAAATATAGCCACACATATAGTCACACATACAGCCACACTACAGCCATACATATAGCCATACATATAGCTGCACATGTAGCCACACATGTAGCCACACATATGGCCACACATGTAGCCCAACATATAGCCACACATACAGCCACACATATAGCCACTGTACTAATAAAACGAACATTCGGTCTTATTCGTTCCTGGGTTTCCCTTCTGACGTTTAACGAAAAATGCCAGGAAATAATTACTCATCATCAAACTATTATTTTTTTCTTCCCATTGCGTTCATGGTTCATTTAATCTATTTCTGTTTCAATCTTACAAAGTGTGAAGTGAATAAACCAAAAAGAAAAATGCAGAAAAAACACATTCAAATTCATGCATGCACACTCTCTCTCACTCACCCACGCACGCTAACACACGGACACTTTTTAAGGCGAAGAGTCGAATATTTTTTTTTTGTGCTGATTTGCACGAAGATTTGAACTAGAAATAATTTATCACTTGTTTTTATTTATGTGTCATTGCTTCGTTTTGTTGCGATGTTTGAAGTGATGTGGGGAAAGGGGAGGGGGGGGGGAGGAGGACAGTTCATTCTCATCAAATCATTTTATCACTCACACATTTGGGACAATACAAAAACAACAACCACTGAAAACATTTCCCAATCACACGGCTGACTGAACTCATGGAGGAGTCAAGGCTCTCCCCCCCCCCACTCATAGATACCACGCCCACACAATAATACCATCAGCTTTTATCACACATACATTCACACAAAAACATACGCATACACACAAAAACACGCATACACACACAAACACACGCATACACACACTCACACACAAACACACGCATACATATACTCACATACAAACACATGCATACATACACTCACATACAAACACACGCATACATACACTCACATACAAACACACGAATACATACACTCACACACAAACACACGCATACATACACTCACATACAAACACACGAATACATACACTCACACACAAACACACGCATGCATACACTCACACACAAACACACGCATACATATACTCACATACAAACACGTGCATACATATACTCACATACAAACACATGCATACATATATTCACATACAAACACATGCATACATATACTCACATACAAACACATGCATACATACACTCTCACTCAAAAAATACACGCATACATACACTCACACACAGACACACGCATGCATACACTCACACACATACATACACTCACATACAAAGACACGCAGACATACACACACACACACACGTGTTTACAGTGATGCCTCAGGGGACGGATAGTCAGGTTGGTAGTAAAGCGCTCGATTGTCGACCTGAATGTCCCTGGTTCGATCTCCGGTGAGGACCAACGGATATTTCAGTGCATGGTTAAAAGTCCCTGCAACATATCCCATGGAGCTTCCAATGCCATTCCGCTATAGCCTATGGTGGGGATAAAAGAAGGGCACCATAAAAACTGTCCCTTTTATGGTATATAGGGATTTAAGAGTTTTTAAAGGACACACACTCATAATCCAAAAGTTTCAAACCTCGAACAACATGGAATCTGACCTAAATTTTTGGATAACAAACAAATGCTGTAGAAGACGACTTTGTCTCGGAATTCGACCTCCGTTCCGTTATTATTCCACAGATAATCATTTATCTTGTCATGAAAGCATCTCCCACGTTTATACCAAATTGAATAATATTAATTTTAGTTTTTTTCCCCTTCCTGGTGGTTTTTATTCCGTTTGAAATACGATATTGATTTGGTGTATTTGAAATATTCTATATTAGCTTTTTATATCAATTGTATTTTCTTTAAATATTTATAGTTTTAAAAAAGTTTAGCTTCTGAATATACTGAAACAAATCCTTACATTATCTATGATTTTTATAGAGGAAAAAATTAACTGATTCGGAAAGATTTTCTATTAGATCGATTTCTAGTGACGCATTAAGCACTTGAGCATCGGGCACCTCTTAGTATCACATTTGATTGAAATTATCCTGATAGGAGCCCCTTTTACAGTGAGGGCCCAAGGCTGTTGCCTAGTTGACCCATCTATAAGAAAAGTTCTGTATTAAGTTCATATTCTGTGAGATCACTGTAATGGCTCTGCAACAACGTGAGAGCCTTTTACAGACGTATATCTCATTGACACACGCACACGCACGCACACACACACATATATATATATATATTTATTTATTTATTTATATATATATCTTTTTTGTACCTATTTTTCTCACCTTTCTTTAGATCCAGCAGTTATCAAAGAACAGCTGTTGTGCTCATTTTTATGACTATTTTGGTTGGTTCTGTATGCACCAAGTCTGTGATAGATTTGCCGTCTGCTGAAAACCGTTGAGGGGGGCTGCCTCTGAAATCTGGCCACATCTAGAGCTTACACAATTTTTTTTTTAATCTGGCATACCTTTTTGTCTTCTGGTAGGGGTCAGAGGTTGTAATTGTGTTTTTGTATCAGTGTTTGTGTGGTATTTGTTATTATTTATTTTTATTTTCCATCAAAATATATTTACATAAACTGTATCTTCCTCTTCTAAATAAATAAATAATTAACTTAAAAATAATACAAAAAAATGATATCCGTTCATCAAGTCATGGTGAACTAAAACCAAGATTTCATTTTGAACACTTGTATGATTGCTTGCAACTCTCAGTCCATTATCAGTCTACCGTTGATTATTCGGCTTGTCATTATCCGGCCTCATGTGTCTTTATATATATGTATATAATAATATCGCAGTACTCAACCGGTGGTACTATTACCCCTGGGGGTACGGGAAAGGTTATGCAGCGACATGATTTTCGTTTAAAATGACCGAGAATTTGATGAACCTGCTGCGTGTGAGGGGTTCCAGGGAATATACCTTGGCACCGTTCGAGGTACAGTCGCAATCAAACTTCAGAACCGTTGATGTAGGAAATGGTTGTTTCTTAAATGCATTGTGCAGTCATTCCACAATGGCATATTCTTTTTTTTTTTTTTTTTTTTAACGCTGCCATTGCCAGCATGGTAGGGTGTAGTGTGCCTACCACACCAGCATTGTTGGCGGCGCTGATGCATGTCTGCCATCCCTTCAGAGCGGCGGGGTGAGTGTACTGCCGATCGGTCAGAATGGCAAGGAAAGGGGTTTTTTCCCTGACACTCGGACAGAGGGGAGGGTGTAGTGTGCCTGTACCCTCTGCCCGAAATGACAGGCTGCTCAGGTGTGCTTGAGTGGGACGGAGTGGAAGGGTGTTGTGTGCCGACCATATATGTCACCACCGCCAGCTGTGAACACTGCGGTCTCGGATAGTCCTCATTGACCACAGTACCACCACCCTCGCAAGTAATAAGTTTTTTTTCATAACTAGAGGACCACTATTATCCATCCCCCGTTGATCATGGTATGTCTCTCAGACCAGGAAGAAGAGTTCATAATATATTTATGATTCTCTCCAGTGTTTTTTGTTTTTTTTTTTAATTTTTTTTTAAACTAATTTTTAATTTACTTTTTTTTTAACGCCGCCATTACCAACATGGTAGGGTGTAGTGTGCCTACCACACCAGCACTGTTGGCGGCGCTGATGCACGTCTGCCATACCTACAGAGCGGCGGGGTGAGTGTTCCTGCTATCATCTGCAGGGATGGCAGAAAGATGGGTTTTTAATCCTTACTCAAACTGGCCAGTCCAGCAGGGTGTGTGTACTGCCGATCGGTCAGAATGGCCCCCTTTTATTCAATCAGGGGAGGCTACTTATGTTGAGGTCTTATTTCTATCATGCCAGTTATGGTCCGTGTGATGCGGTCTATCGGATACCCTTGTATACTTATAATAGATACAAGTGTTTATTGGTTGACAGAGTTGTTTCCCGTCAGTGTCAAACAATTCATTATTTAAACCTCTACATTCACGACAAAAAAGACTTTTACTTTTTAAGAAAAAAAAAAAAATAACGTATAGTTTTTAAAGGAATAACTATACATTATAATTCATTTTTTTTAGCGTAAACTTATACATGTGTAAAATGAATTGATTACTAATGAAAACAAGCAATTAAGCCTGTTCCATTCTGGACACAGGACGTGTTAGCGCATTTTCATGTTATGTATCAGTACGTTTGTTATCTTTCAGTAAATATTTGTAAATTTTGGAAATGTTTATAAATTCAATTGTGTAATGCATATATCTGAAAAAAGATATTAAAAGGACGTTTCTTTATATTTGAAAACAAAATTATTTTCTCTTAAATCTAACTACAAGTGGTTTGTGGTCACTGAAATAGGACTCATAATTGAAACATTCTAAATTGTAGTCATTTAATCGTCCGAAAACTCCGTCAATTGTTGAATGTTTATATAAAGTACGGGAAGTAAGTCATGTTTAATAACTGTTACAAAAATAAATAATGATTCCGCCCCTTTGATTAGCTTTTATTATTTATATTTAAAATATAAGCAAAACGGTACATAAAAAACTCGTATATTTTGGCCCTGAGAGGTCAAATCGCGAAATAGACTTTTGATGTACACTTGGCAGGCCAAGACCTACACAATGATATATACATCATGGGTCTAGGACTTATGGTTGCTGAGATATAGGGCGGTCCATTATTAATATAGCTTATATAGTAAAAACGGTACTTTATAAGGCCCCTTTTACGGCCCTGAGAGGTCAGATCGCGAAATGGAAAAAAGTCATTTCTTGCCAGGCCAAGACCTACAAAATGATATATACATCATGGGTCTAGGACTTATGGTTGTTGAGATCTAGGGTGATGACGGACAGACGGACGGACAGACAGACAGACAGACAAAACGGGGACAATAGAGCTTTTTTTTCTAAAATACTCTAAAAAAAATCTGGCGTATGACTGACTGCTGTGTAAAGAAACAGGGGGCTTTTATATTCATGTGTATACATTGAATTATGTTTACAAGTAAAAACAAAAAAAAAAGGAAGGTGCCATAATCTTGCCAGCAGACGTGGCTTTAGGGAGTGGCGATTAGTGCAACCACTCAGGATGGCCCTGGATGAAAACATTTTGGTACGATATAATAATATAGCCTTCAGTCATGACCATAGGCCCCGTTTCTAAACGGCCCCCGGGATGAAATAGTTTTTGTACGATATAGCTTTCAGTCACGACCCCAAGCTTCTATAGGGGGCCCTGGGATAAAAGAGTTTTGTAACTATATATAGTCTTCAGTTACGACTTCAGGCCCCCGTGTCTAAATAGGGCCCCAAGATAAAAGACGTTTGGTAGGATATAATAATATAGCCAACAAACATAACTCTAGGCCCCATGTCTAACAAGGGACCCAGGATGAAAGACATTTGGTAGGATGTAATAATATAGTCTACAGTCATGACTCTAGGCCCCGTGTCTAACAAGGGCCCCAGGATGAAAGACATTTGGTAGGATGTAATAATATAGCCAACAAACATAACTCTAGGCCCCATGTCTAACAAGGGACCCAGGATGAAAGACATTTGGTAGGATGTAATAATATAGTCTACAGTCATGACTCTAGGCCCCGTGTCTAACAAGGGCCCCAGGATGAAAGACATTTGGTAGGATGTAATAATATAGCCAACAAACATAACTCTAGGCCCCATGTCTAACAAGGGACCCAGGATGAAAGACATTTGGTAGGATGTATTAATATAGTCTACAGTCATGACTCTAGGCCCCGTGTCTAACAAGGGCCCCAGGATGAAAGACATTTGGTAGGATGTAATAATATAGTCTACAGTCATGTCTCTAGGCCCCGAGTCTAACAAGGGCCCCAGGATGAAAGACATTTGGTAGGATGTAATAATATAGTCTACAGTCATGTCTCTAGGCCCCCCTCCGTGCTTTTAACCATAGTGCTAACGCATTCCCTGATTTCTATAAAAAAAAGAGGAACATTTTTTCTTTCTCGAATATTTAGAGAAATTAAAAGACAAACAAACATAAAAACCAAACAAAAAACAATACTCTCTATGTCCTGCAGTTTCTCTCAAAAACATTCCCTTTTGCTCAATTTCTGGGCCCACTCATATTTCAAGGAGTGTACATAAGATAGGGAACCAAACAAGCCAAAGTTTCTATTATTATTATTATTATTATTTTTTCAAAATCCTTATCAAGGGAGGAAACTCGAGTCCAAAGGAAAACAAGAGTTAAGCATCAATCATCTCATATTTTGTTTTCAAATTCTTCCACCCAGCGATCTTCATTAGCTTTCTAACTCTGATAATTTTGCAGCTAAACGAGGTAGAAGTTTGAAGTGAGAAAAAAAATAATTGGAGATTTCTTTATTACTTCCCCCCCCCCTGCCCTTTTACAACACATGTATGCGTTCAGGTGGGAATACGGAACTCGTCATCAGACGCACGCATGCGCAAGAAAAAGAATGCTGTTAAATTGTCAGGGCTGCGCTTGTTTATTGGGATGTCTTTGCAGGTCATCTCCACCTTCTTTCTATTTAGCATTTGTCAGAAAGCATTTGTATTGTTTCTTTCCGCCCCCCCCCCTTCCTTTTGTAAAAAAAAAAAACAAAAAATTTTTATCAGTCTGTCATTCTGTTTGTCTCTCTGTCAGTTATTGCACAATTCTTTTAATTACTCATTCAGACAATCAATCTATCTCGAAACTCATCTGTCTGTCCACCCATTTATCTTTTTCTATTTTTTTTTTTAAGTTATCACCACTAAGACACTCACGACACTCTATTAAATAGAAAAAAAAGACGAAATTGTTTCCTAATCAAGCAGACCAATACCCCCCGCCCCCAATATTTTATTTCACCCCCCTCCACCCACGGCGTAAGTCATTTTTTCCCCCACTTATTTACACTTAACAGCTGTATAGAAAAATTATGTATTAATAATACAAAAAAAAAAACAACAACAAAAATTGTGTATATCTGTTAAATATCATATTTTATGTGTAAAGTAAGGGTTTCAATCACTACCCTTGTGCGATGTCGGACCAGCGCTCTACCTGACCTGACGCCCATATAATCACGAAATACACTACACCGCGGGAAGTGACGGGTGGCCAAGTTGTCTAGAGAGTCCGACTGTCGACTTGACAGTACTGCGTTCAATCGTCTGTTTGAGGGTCAAATTTGTTTCCACGTTCTGATAAAAGATGGTTGAAAGTCACTCAGGTCCTCCCAGCTTTAAATGTGAGACCTGACTATTATACCATTGTACCTGACTATTATACCATTGTACCTGACTATTATACCATTGTACCTGACTATTATACCATTGTACCTGACTATTATACCATTGTACCTGACTATTATACCATTGTACCTGACTTATTTTGTAGTGCTAGCCCACACTATCCCTATATATACCAAGGTTACAGATGAACTCTACACTTCATCTGCCCCGAGGTTCCCTCTGTATAGGTAAAAGGGACTTAACTCTACTACCTTTAGGAGCTTTTACTGGGGGAGTGGGGGGGGGGGTTCTGTCTTCGGTCATTTTGTCCGTGTACCGTGAGATCCAGCTAATCTCCATTACATTCTACCTGTTAGCATACTGTTTTGTAAGGGCACTATTATAGTGAATGAAATAACGTGTTGACACAATGGAGACGTCACGGCTACTCTCGTCATTTTACGTTGTAATTTTTTATTTAAATGTATTGGCGTGTAACATCTGACGTGAAATAGACATGCTATAAATAGACTTAATAAACACACACACACACACACACACACACACATACATGTTATTCCAATCCATCCACTCACAAAAATGCACAAGAAATCACGTGACAATTTTTCAGATTCGATTTTTTTTTTACATGTCAGTGGTTGTTTCATGTCGTCAGCTAAAACAATAACAAAACAACTTTATTTTCATTTTTTTTTTAATTCTATCTTTTAAATAAATCTAAAACCAATAAAATCAAAGGCTGTTAACAAAGCTGTTTTATTTCATTTTATTTTTCAAATTTTGTTTTGTTTTTTTAATGTCAGTGATTTTTTTATTTTATTATTATTTATGATTATTTGTGTAAAACCGTGTTCTGTTTATTGACATTCAATTTACTTCAAGAAATAATCTGTTGATCGAGCGAGACGAAACAAAAGAGTCTTATTGTGTTGGTTGTCTTTTTTTAAATATCTTTGGTGTGAATGCTGCAGCCATAACGATTCGTTAATTGTTGGTGCGTATTACCAGTTTACCAGCTAGCGTTACCTGAATGTTGCTGTTAGATATGTTCTCATCATTAGGCAAACATTTCCACCGACTTTCTACACCCAATCCAGTACGCATTGCAGTTATACTCATGCTATATAGTCCCTACAGGCACGTTCCTTAGGGCCCCCAAATACATCTTGGTCTCTACTACAACGGCCCCAAATACATCTTGGTCTCTACTACAAGGGCCCCCAAATACATCTTGGTCTCTACTACAAGGGCCCCCAAATACATCTTGGCCTCTACTACAAGGGCTCCCAAATACATCTTGGTCTCTACTACAAGGGCCCCCAAATATATCTTGGTCTCCTTTCTTGGTCTCCACTACAAGGGCTACCAAATACATCTTGGTCTCTACTACATGGGCCCCCAAATACATCTTGGTATCTACTACAAGGTCCCCCAAATACATCTTGGTATCTACTACAAGGGCCCCCAAATACATCTTGGTATCTACTACAAGGGCCCCCAAATACATCTTGGTCTCTACTACAAGGGCCCCCAAATATATCTTGGTCTCCAATACAAGGGCCCCCGAATATTTCTTGGTCTCCAATACAAGGGCCACCAAATACATCTTGGTCTCTACTACAAGGGCCCCCAAATACATCTTGTTCTCTACTACAAGGGCCCCAAATATATCAGTCTCTACTAAAAGAGCCCCCAAATATATCATAGTCTCAACTAAAAGGGCCCCCAAATACATCTTGGTCTCTACTACAAGGGCCCCCAAATATATCTTGGTCTCAAATACAAGGGCCCCCGAATATTTCTTGGTCTCCAATACAAGGGCCACCAAATACATCTTGGTCTCTACTACAAGGGCCCCCAAATACATCTTGTTCTCTACTACAAGGGCCCCAAATATATCATAGTCTCTACTAAAAGGGCCCCCAAATATATCCTGGTATGTATAAATGCCCCTAACACATCTTAGTCTCTGCCAACGGCCCCCAAATATATCTCTAAATTCTCTGCCTTGGACCCACTAAAACACAAGTTTTCTTCTAGTGTAATGGAAATTTCGAGCCAGAACAAGCAGTCATACTACATGTGTACTACATTGAACGAGCACAGCGCTTCTCAACATTACCGTTTTGGTATAACGAAGCCTTTAATGAAGTCCTATTTTATATTACAGCAGTTAATGTCTCTTTAAGAGTGGTGCTATTGTATTTTAAATGTTTTTTTTTTCCTCGAATGCCCGCATCATTAATTAGAAGTGCGTGTAGTGCTCATTGTTATTTTTCCGCAAGGCATAGCTCGGAAACCAGGGAAACAATCATACTTCAGAATAAAGCTGAAAGAGCTACCATTACATTTTGATAGGTCGTACAATTTTTAGTCCTTTATTTTAATCTTCATTTTGTTTTTCTTTCTACCGCATCAAATTGTTTAGTAAAGAGCACAGTTGTTATTATTATTGATAATCCAAGTAAATAATTAAAGAAATGGGAGAGTATCAAACACATATACACACACACACACACACTCACATATACACACAATGAGTTCCCTTGTTGGACGTGGGTTCACCCCCTTTGACAACTTACCCCGCCCCCTTGTGACATCTTCCATTACCGAAAAATGTGACCAAAAAAAAAATAGAACAAGCTCATCTCAGATTTCCTAGTTTTGTATAGATCATGACTACACGCCCTAAGCCCCCCCCCTCCAACATCGCACGATATCCATTCTTGGATACGCCAATGACAAACACACACACATACATACATACATACATACATACACACACACACTGACACTCATACAATGTGATACGTCTACATTGTGAGTGTTGTCCGTCAAACGTGGTGTGAATGATGACAATCTTAATTACACGTCTCCACACGTTGAAGACCCACTCAGGGGCGCTGTCATGGATCCCACCCCACCCCCTACCCGACCCCCAACCCATCCCCGTCACGATCAGGTTCTGTTTTCTGGATTAATTCTCTCCACCCATCCTCCTGCCATTTAAAAAACGAAAAGAAAATACATATGCGAAGAGAATTCTGCACACAACTTTCACACAACATTGCATGTTAGTTTGATTTTGTCTTTGTTTTATTTTCTGTGTTGACAACAAATTGAAACTGTGGACTTCAGATTGGTGTACTTCTGATCCAATAATGTCCGCGGAAGATGGGGCGTATATTTGCCCCTCTCCCCCCACCCCGCCCTAATTACCGATCCATCTTTTTGTCTCTTAAGTTGCCAACGATAATTTGTATTCGAGTGATTCCGTTCGATACTTTTTGTCAGTTTGACTAAGGACGTCATTACTAGTTATTAGTCACATTGCACCGCTGGTCGTATAGCAGGAGCAGCCTTTGAGGGGGGAGATTTGGGGACTAGGTCTATAGGGGGCCACCTGATAGGTCCCCCCACATTGTAAGTTGCATTTGACAACTAGCTGTAACACAACTCGTGGCCCCGCCCATAGCGAACTTCACCCCCCCCTCCCATCGTGAGTCATCCTCTGAGATTTTTTTTTACCTCTTGATACACTTAATACATTAATAACCCACCACCGCTGATTCAGTGATGTTAGAAAAGTAGCACAAAGCAGCGCACACATTTTTTTTTCTCAGCAACTTAAACTATGCGAAAAAAAAATGTGAAAATTAGCGAATGTGTGAGAAGCCGCGCATTCTGTCAACACCAAACCTCTAGGAAAGCGCTCAAATTTTTTTTAGCATGGCGGACCGGCAGGAAGTTTTCAACTGGAGCAGGGACACCTAGCACTATTTTCCCGTGCATTGGCAGTGTAGTTACTGAAGTCAGTCACATGATAACTTCTGCGGACCCGCGGCTGATGACCCACGGACCACAAGTGCTTTGAGTAGCACTGCTGTAAGACATTGCAATTGAACGGGGAGGCGGGGGGCACAGAGAGCGCGATCGGCCAACTTAACTTCCGAGGTATTTGAACCGTAGTCTTACACCGCCCCCCTCAGCCAGACTCACAATCTCATTGACACCTTGCTACCCACACTTTTTCCGGTCCCACACGGGTCGTCGGTGGCGATAAAAAAAAGGACAACTGATCGTCAAGACGAATGTTACACGTAACCTCAAGCCACAACACTAGCTACATTTATTTTGTTTGTAAATTTGACCCCCTTTCGTTGCATTACCGCTAACCTGTGAATTGTTGATCCTATGGAACTCTACACGACACTACAATGCCCTCTCCACCCCAACCCTCCCCCTTCTCCTTCTTCAACCTCCACACCACCATCACCAACGCACAACCATATCCTAACCTTGAATGTTTCGATGTATTAACAAATAAAACCATGCGTCACGACATGATAATGATATGATGGGAAAATAATTCATTTGAATTAGCGGAGTAATACTTTATAAAACATGTAAGCCACTGTAAGCCCGCTCACTACCCTTCAATGAAAAGAAGTTCCGAGCTGCGCTTTTAATCTCGTATTAACCAAGCAATATTGCATTCTTAATATTTATATATATATTTATATATATATATATCTATAATACAAATTTTACATCATATGTTCCGGTTTCCGTCTGTCATCGCGACTTCCGTCTGTCATCCAACATGGCGGCATAAACAATTCAAAGATGGCAGAAACATTTACTGTTTTCTTCTTAACATGCATGATCCGGCCACCAACTGGCCAGCCGAGTAAGAATTGTCTCAACATGGCTGCCAGAAATGACATTGGACCAGCCAAATGTTTAGTGCCGAGGTGACAAAACACCGCACACTAACATACGGCTGGTAAGATCGTGAATGCCAAATGGCAATCACAATGTAATACTGTTTTCGACCGCATCAATCTTTAACAATAAAGCGATCTTAGGAGAGGTACCACAAAATCATATCATGCCAATTTATCCTGTGCTACTCTCTAACGCCGACAACAAGCGAATCAACGTTCCATAGGTCTATGTATATCTCACAGTATCGTAATAAATCTATGGTGTTCAATTTGTTATTAAATGAGAAGCGATCATAAAAGAAATATTTACAGAAATCGTTCAATTAATATTCTGTGTTATGTTCCACAATCTAAACTTGAAACCAAAATTATGGATACCTCAATATAATGTAATATTTATATTGTTTAAATTGTTTATATTCCTAAAATATGTCTATTTCTAATGTACAATTATTTCCCTTTATTACTAACCTAAAATACGTCACATTTCATTTTTTGACTATTACGTCACATGAATGAAATGAATAAGGGTTGAGATTGAGTAGCGCCGTACACAACGTTTACAATGCAAACTAACCCATTTATGATGGGGGCTTCACACAGAGGGTGTATGGAGTGGGCCCATTTTGAGGAGGGCCCCCAAAATATTTTTTAAACTAAATATTAAGTACATTATCTCATGTCAAAATGTAGTGGCTCCCGAAGATGCCTAAAATCCCTTGGTTCGGCATTGGCTTCACAGAACTATAATGTTGAAAGCTTTGATATGTCTTTCTTTTTTAAGAGGCCTAATGTTTTCTGCGTCTGCGGCCTCAACTGCATTGATGGAATACTATGTTTTTAATTGAAGGTCAGCTAAAAGCTACACAACGATTCTTCCTTCTCGGGACCAAGCTTGAGAAGCGTCAAAAAATTATCTCATGTCAAAATGCAGGGGCAGCCCCCAAAGAGGCCAAGCCCACCGGGCCTCTAAATCCCTAGGTTCTGCACTGCCGGGTCGGCAATTTTTCTTAGTTAATTGTACTATGCTACAATGTGTATAACAGTAAATGAACCACCTGTTAAACATGTAGCGTTTTGCTTAACACAAGCACTCACTCACGTCTCTTTTTTTTTTAAATACGCCATGTTGAACATTATAAAACATTAAATGAATAACTGGAAAGGAGTCCATTAAAATATTATGAAGGAATAATGATTTTAAGAGTTGTTGTTTATGTTTACCCATAGTGAGGATCATTTTCTTTGGGAGGAACTATTTAACATGTGAACTTTATTTGATGTATTATTAGCTGTCCCTATTCTCAAATGTATTTTGGCTACAATAATCTGTTCATGTCCTTGGGGCCACTGCAAGTATATAGACTGATTGTTAACGCGCTAAAATATATATCACCATTTTCAACTCCAACTGTGTGCCTACTCGCCGGTCCGGGTACCGGGCCTTTGATAACTAGTAAATACAAAAAACAACCAATATTTTACTTGAGTGTTCTACCTCACCGCGTCCTATTTATAGTCAAGGCTCGAACTAATTCATTATTATTAATTAAAATTATGGCTTTTTTTAAATGCGTTTCCGACAAACTATTTGTTTTTTTTTAAAATAATTTACGATTAATGAAAAGAAGGGTGTCTTGGTGACATTGAAGATCCGGGCTCTCTTATAAAATGGAAATTCGGTATCTGTAGAATAAATTTGATACCAGCAAAGGCGTTTGATACTGTCATTTTTCTACCCCCTCCCACCCCCGCATTTCATTTAGTATTACACAGTGTTATGATTTATGTCCTTGCATCCCATCTTCACCCCACCCCCTCCACCCTATTCCCTTTGTTTGTTACAGTGTGAAATTAAACCTGTAATAAACTGCAGGTTTCGTTCCGCTGACAATGCCTGACATGACCTGACAATATTTTATGTGCACAGGTCACTGCACGAAACTCGTTGCCCCCCTTGGGTTTCCTCCCCCCACCCCACACCCCTTATTTCTAATATCACATTTACTATAAACACTCTTCCATGGAGCCAAAGTGTGGGTGAAGGGCAGAGGGTGGGGGGAATTATTTTTCTCTCCTCGTCTAAAGGGAGGGAAGACGAATAAGATTGATAATATTCAAGAGGTTGTCTCCTCGTGTTTCTATAATTATTGGCTTAAAGATGTCGGTCACCTGATCTCGGCAGGGGTCACAGTTCAGAGACGAGCAATGGCAAGTTGAGAATCTCGGGGTGAAGGTTTTTAAAAAAAAAATATCAGGTAGGTGGGGGGAGGGAGGGGGAAGGGTGGGGCGAATGAGGATTTTCCAGTTACGAGCCAAAGACACAGAAGGAATCCTATTGGCTGTTGAAGTCACGTGTTACGGTAATGACTGTTTTAAATAATCCAATAATTACAGAGAAAGGTTCCACTACGACAGCTGACATTTGACCCCTGGGCGAGTCATTAAAAAAACTAAATCTGACTTTGACAATGTTTTTTTTTAAAATCGAAATTTCGAACGGATATTTCCCAACCGCACGATATTCTGGTCAAAGAGAAGACGAGATTTTTAGAGGAAAAACAATGAGATTGTGTCCAGATGTTGCGTAATTTGTTCGAAATCTCACTGAAAGTAAACAAAACAACAGTAAAATAAACTGGTTCTATGGTGATTCGTTGACCTGCCTGTACTTGACACAATTTTTTCACCAATTCTTTTTTTCCCAGTGCTATAACACCAAGTGGGCCATGAAATGCATCATGGGATATTTTAGCAAATAAAAAAAATAGACATTCAAATGGAAGATAGGAAAACTAAGATTGACAACTACCGATAAGTCAAGTTGTAAGAATTATTATGCAATTCCCTTTGATTTTTTTAGAATTTCTTTCCCCACCAAGATCTCAGGTAGCTATGCTTGTGGTCGATAAAGGCCGCATTCCGTTGTTTTTTTTTTAAATGGTGAAAAATTATAAATGCCCACACAATGCGGTAAATTTATCATGACTTTGTGGAAAAAAGTAGGTCAGTAGTTGTAAAATGGCTCATTGTGGGAGCCGCACAAGTCTCAACGAAGAGCAAGATTTGGCGTCATTGTACTAGATACTGAATGCTGGAGGACCACAGTTGGCTATCACTGTACTAGATACTGAATGCTGGAGGACCACAGATCGCTATCACTGTACTAGATACTGAATGCTGGAGGACCACAGATGGCTATCACTGTACTTGATACTGAATGCTGGAGTGTTAGTGACTAGCTTGTTAGATGTTTAGTCATTACCACAGTTAGATTTAAAAGTGGACTATTGGAAATTTTTTTTTTTCGCTTTTGATAAAGTTTAATTGTAACAGACGGGTTAGTTTAGACCACTAATTATCACTTTGACCAAGAAACGCGCACAAAGAATGAAACCGTAAATTTATCGGCCTTCCTCTCTGTATCTGATATCTTGTTGGTCATGTGTCTATTCTGAATACCCCCCCTCCCAATCTCTAATGATGAATGTCCCAATTGTCGTACTCAACGTCCATCGATGCCCGAGCAGTGTTTATAAACACGATGCGTTGGACAGTTGGGAAAATGAATTGAGTCAGATTGAGTTTCCACTTGGTTGAAAAAGGTTGAGGGGAGAGAGTAAATCCTATAGATCAGCGGGGTAAAAATGAAATTTTTGGGGGGTAAAAATGAAATTTTTGTGAGTAAAAAGTATATATTTTTAATTTGCTATGGGGTAATATCAACTTACACAAAAATATTTTGGGGTAATGATTTAAAAAAGTTCCCCGACCGCTGCTGCAAATCATCAAGTGATAGATCATGGATTTTATTTCTCTAAACAAGTGTAACGGTTTTTGTTAGAAATATTAGAACTTGATTTACTGATTAAAAACAAAACTAACAAATAGTTTTCTTATTATTATGCTAAAAAATATTATGAATGAAGCCATTAATATTATATAATGTTTATTTAATACATGATTAATTATTTTTCTCTGGCATCATCTGTGAACTTTTTTTAAAAGATGAAATAATCTAATTATCTTTCCTTTTTTTTTATTCTGAATTTTGTTTTCTTCCTGTAGCGAAAATTAAATAAAAGAATTTAAACAAAGAAATTAATTCCGTGTCTCATTTTTACGAACGCCATTTTATTAAAGACTAGGTTAGGGTAATAAGATAGAAGAAACTTCGGACGTCCTATTGATTTTATATTAGGTCAGGTCTGAATGTTAACCACTGACCAATGGTCAAGCATGGAGAGAGGCTCACCCTCAGTCTCAGAATCAGAGATCTGGGCAGCCAACCACTTCAGACTGACCGTTTAATTCAACAGGTGGAATCAGCTCGCACCTGGCCCCTGGGGGGTGGGGGTGGTGGCGCCGTTGACCTTCTGAGTGGTTCTTGTGTTATAGAAATTGACCCTATCGTCTGGACGGTGCATTGTGTGTGCGTGTGCGTGTGTATGTGTACGTGTGTGCATATGTGGTACATGTTTGGGTCTTATAAGCTGTGGATGGTGAGAGAAGGAAAAGGGTGGGGGCTTTCGAGTGGAGGGGGGTGGGGAGGAGGGAGTGGTAAGGGTCAAGTCTCCTAACGTACTTATCGATCAGTGACTGGCGTTGTTTAGTCAGCTTTTGTTTGTTCAGGGCGTATCAGTTTCTGTGTTACTCTACTCGTAGGGGGGGGGGGAGGGCTGTCACTTGCAGGGTGGGGCGAGGGCGGGGGGGCGTTCTGATATGGTCGGGCGCTGAGGGCGGGGAAAGTGGGGATAGGGGGGGGGTGTAAGACGGTGTATGTATAAGGACGAGAATGTGAGAAGAACGATACCTGAAAGAAGAACAAAATAAAAAGCACGTCCATTGCTCTTTTCTCACACCTAAACAAACCCGTACAGACAAACACACTTCTCAAGACAAATGTAAATAAACAAACCCATATAGAAAGACAGACACAGACAAACACATGTGTGTATATTCATTGAAGAGTTGACGCGAAGCCGCATTGATAAATACTCACCGTGTATTTTCCTCGCCCCTGACTCACCGGTACTGCGTCACACTGAATTGACGACAGTCCTACACGGGTGTGACTGTCCAACACAAAGTGTGACTGTCCAACACAAAGTGTGACTGTCCAACACAAAGTGTGACTGTCCAACACAAAGTGTGACTGTCCAACACAAAGTGTGACCGTCCGACACAAAGTGTGACTGTCCAACACAAAGTGTGACTGTCAATTTCTAGCATACAGTTGGCGATACATTTAATAATCATGTTCACACATTATCATATGTTACTCTTTAATATACCACAATTTAAAAAAAAGGAGTCACATGACATATCCAATTGCCCCATTCGATCAGTGGCGTAGTGAGGGGTGGGTAAGGGGGGCATCATGCCCCGGGCGTTACTCACACAGGGGCGCCAAATGGTATATTTTACATATAATATTACACGTGGGAAGAGCGCGGAGACTGTTTTTTTTCAATTAAACGGGGGTCCAAATAAAAAAAAAAATTTTATAATATGGTTTGGTTTGGTTTTTTTGAGATTTTTCCCAAATAAGCGGGTGTCCCAACTATAAGCGGTGTCCCGATTAAGCGGAATCCACTGTATATGGTTTTTCGAATGGGGGGGAGGGGCGCTAAAAAGGCATTGTGCCCCGAGCGCGAGTTAAGCTCGCTACGGCACTGCATTCGATACAGCATCATGAGAAAACCGTGCCAGTTATATGTGGACTAATTATGACGTGATTTTTTTTTCTGAATGAGCAGTCTCAGCACCCTGACCAATCTAAGGACAGAAATGAAGTCCAGTCATAGTTTGTGTTATTTACCGGTTTGTTTATTTGGTGACCTATATTAGTTGCACACTCAATGTGTACTATAAACTTTCAGTGACAGTTTAAAAAAAAAAAAACAAAAACAAACAAGCTCATTGTGTCCACCAGTCTGATACAAATATAACATTCCCGGTGTGGTGGCCCAACGTCCTTTGTACACCCATTACGTCAGACTTCACTTTAAGTCATCTTTTCTGACGTCACAAACACTTGCCCATCCAAAGCAATCCAATCGTTTTAATGGTCGACATTCCCCCCTCCTCTACCGTCTGTTGGCCAAAATTTTTCTAGGGTAGTAGACCAAACTGGCAAGACAAACTTTTATCTCCCAAGTTACTTCATTGCTTTACCTCTCTCTCTCCCCCTCACCCCACTACATGGTCACATTGATGTCGGTTGTGGGCTGTATGGACGGTAAGTTTTAAGTTAATCCTTTTGTTTGCCCGCTTCGGCCCTTTGCTGATAGATTCCCCGTAACGTCTTACAGGTGAGTCGCTGGTTCAAACATCTCCCGGTGGACGATTAGGTTTTAAGTGAATGTTGACATACCTGTCAAGTGAAGGACGCGACTGGTCCCCCCTCCTTTGTGGGCGATCAAGTTGAGATATACGACCCCACGGCACCAGGGGAAAGAAGGCTCGCTGGTAGTTTGGGGTGGGTGGGTGGTGGTGGGGGGGGAGGGGAGGGGTGGTTATGCAGCTCAATGTATGGGTGAAAGTGGATTAGTGTTGTGTCACGCACGGGACAATATAGTCGTAAGAATGAATTTGTATAACTGCAGATAAGAAGGAGCTGCTTGTTGGAGGATTTACCCCAGAAATAACCCAGCGAATAGGAACCGTGATTAGTGCAGGATTATGTAATGACGTCAGATGGACGTGTGCTTCCTTTTTTTCATAACGACAAAGATATTGCCCCCCTCCATCCACCGCCTCTCTCTCTCTCTCTTTCTCTCTGTCTGTCTGTCTGTTGTAACATTACTTCTTTATGTAGTGGTTCCTGTAAACCATACTGCCGTTCATTTGAAAAACAAAATGAATGGTTTTCCTGAAACTGACTGTTGTTGAGGCTATCAGTCATCATCCAAATCGGCATCGGGCAGGCTTTTGGTTTCGAGCCCCCCCCCCCTCTCCAGAGACGCCCCCAAACCACCCCAGTACCGTGTTTCCTTCTGCAGAGGCGGCCCTAGTATTATTAAGCCACGGGCGTAATGACGAGTACTAATTGTGGGCAAGGCAGTGGGCTAAAACTGTAAGCTTTAGTATCTCTCTCTCTCTCTCTCTCTCTCTCTCTCTATATATATATATATATATATAAATATATCGGGACCGAGGCTTTTGTCCCAATTAATCGGCTGTCCCAATTAAACATACAAATTTACTATTGGCTTCTTGGTTTGGTTTCTTTGAGATTTGTCCCAAATAAGCGGCTGTCCCAATTAAGCGGAATCCAGCCCCCCCCCCCCACAGTGGAGCCAAGGGAAGTTGACCTAGATGCGCCACATCCCTTCACAAGGCAACCACTACTTGTACCTCGTGGTGTCTCTATCCTCACAAGGCAACCACTACTTCTACCTCGTGGTGTCTCTATCCTCACAAGGCAACCACTACTTCTACCTCGTGGTGTCTCTATCCTCACAAGGCAACCACTACTTCTACCTCGTGGTGTCTCTATCCTCACAAGGCAACCACTACTTGTACCTCGTGGTGTCTCTATCCTCACAAGGCAACCACTACTTCTACCTCGTGGTGTCTCTATCCTCACAAGGCAACCACTACTTCTACCTCGTGGTGTCTCTATCCTCACAAGGCAACCACTACTTCTACCTCGTGGTGTCTCTATCCTCACAAGGCAACCACTACTTGTACCTCGTGGTGTCTCTATCCTCACAAGGCAACCACTACTTCTACCTCGTGGTGTCTCTATCCTCACAAGGCAACCACTACTTCTACCTCGTGGCGTCCCATCCCTTCAAAAGGCAACCACTTCTACCTCGTGGTGTCTCTATCCTCACTGCGCCCTTTACTTTGTCGGGGGGCGTGTTATTAGCGCCCAGTAAATGGCCCCCTATTCTGGTTACATAACAATATAGTATACCCAGAAAACATCAATGGTAGTGCCTTCACCAGGTACTAGGTACCCTATTTTCTTTGGACCCCCCCCTCCCCCAATGTTGACTGACCATTTATAAGTCGTATCTTTTGAATGGTTATCACAGTGACCCCCTCCTACACGCTGGTTAAATCCCATGGGGGGGGGAGGGAAGGGGGGCTTTTCGATGTTCAGGCGGCTGGGTATACAATACATACATAGACCTACTAGGATCTAATAAAATAATAGCGATTTGGGCTCTGCGTTAAATCGAAAGTGAAGAATTAATACAACAGTATTCCAGTTGAAAATACAATAATGAAAAAATCGGATCTGCCCGAAACCAAAAAATAACCTAGCCCAGAGGTTTTCAACCTTTTTTATGCTGCGGACCCCTCAGGCATTCCAAGATCGGGTAGCAGACCCCATAGCCCAAGGCGCCCTGGCCTCAACTGTTCGTACCTCAGAATGGGCCAGATTATGTCTTAAGTTTACGGATGCAATCTACTTAAATTCTGCTAAACGGTAGGCCTAGCCTAAGTTACGCGCAAAACATGTAGGCCTCCAAGTCATTTCAACTACCGAAATAGCTATCTATCCAAAAAATGAAACAATCACAGAGTAGTAATTCTACTGGTATGTGTGTTACACAGTTTTCTGTTCAGCGGTAACGTTGTGTCTGTTTTGCACTACAAAGTTTGTCCAAACATGGTGGTATACGAAATAAACTTGTGTATTTCATGTTCGATGTCCAGTCTGGACCTGTACTTGGTAACAGTAACAGCAGAGAATGCAGTTTAGCACAAGTACTTCGTAGAAAATGGTAGCAGGACATTGATGGCTATGTCTGAACATCCGGAACATCCTTTCCTACAATGTCTTCGCACATGTCGACTGCTGCAGGTATAATTAGCTCTTGTGTGATGTTTTTTGGAACTCGCTATTCATAATGCTCCCAATCAAATACGACGCTCGAAGAGCTTTCTCGTTTACAGTAGTGAAGGCCATCAGTTTGCCTTTATGTTTCAAATTGAGCTCTTTCTGCCTTTCAAAGTATTCCTTAGCTTTACTGGCAAACTTCGAATACATTTTGGTCAAATGGCGCCTCAATTTTGCAGGCTTCATCGCATGTTTCGATAATGTTTATGAACAGACGACACAAAGAGGTTGGTCAGCATCGGTCCCCACTGCAGTGAAGCCGAATGATATATTCTGGATTTTACTTGCGCCGTTTTCTTTTTCTTTCGTCTTTGGCTGCTTGATCATCAGAATCTTCCAGGTTCTGGTCAGTTTTCCTCTTCACAAATTTATCCATGCTACTAGGCTTGAACAGTCTACTTTAGACAAATACTGATAAACTAATGACCAACAACAGTTTAGTCCCTTTGACTCAGATCTCACGGGGAAAAAAATAGAGACAAAGTTTCAGAGTAGAGAGAGTTAGAATATTTCACATTCTGATGACGAAAACTCACATTTTAAAATAAAATCGACTACTATAATAAAACAAATACAAATCTTATGAAACATTTCGAATTGTTTACTAACATTTTAAAAAGTATTTGTCACATAAGCAAATGACATGACAACAGAAAAGCATTATATGTTCATCGCTAGAATTTCGCACCGTTTCATCGATGACTATCATGCGTTAGAGAAAATTTTCTATTATCGCTCTGGCCTGTTTTTATATTAAAATTTACGAAAAATCTACTTCCAACCAAAAAAGAAAATATGTGAATGTCATTTTAAATCAATATGCGAAGTGTATACCAGCAATTTTATATCAATCGAGGCATATAATAACTGTAACCACTGATTAACCAGACTATGAATCAACAATACACACGTTTGAACCGGGTTTTTAAACGGAACCCCAGCCTCAGATTTAAAAAAAAATAAAAAAAAGACAAAACAAAAAAAAACAAAGCACAACACCACATGTAGTGTGGAGTCTAGTTCAGTTTTAAAAAAAAAAAAAAAAGAAAACACAGCAGAATTTTTCTCTTTTCACACCATTTTTTTCGCCTGCAGAAATGTCATAGCAAGTATTTTTTTGTTTAAAAAAAAAACAACCCACCCAACCAACCCACCAATTAATACAAAAAAAAAAAATTATTTTCTTCTCGACCTCCCCCCGGACCCCTTCGCTCCTCGCGGACCCCTGGGGGTCCGCGGACCACAGGTTGAAAACCTCTGACCTAGCCTACCTATCAAACCTAAGGGGGATATAACTCTATGCAAAGGTTCTGTAGGCTACAGCTAGTATTTTTTGAAAAAATGGTCCACTTCTCAGGTCAGAAAAAAGAAATAAAGTCACCGGTAGTCCTAACAAAGCAATATTGAACTAACATTTCTTCTAACAAAACAAAAAAAAAAAAGTTAATTAATTTTTTTTTCACGCTATCCATTAATTGTATCCCTTGAAATAAAAATCTATTTATAGCTTACTTAATAACAAAAACAACAACAACAATAAAACAACAATAACAACAAACAAACTCGGTAATTGAATTATTATTTTTTTTTGTATAGCAAAGAATAAGAAAATATTTTATATAGATGATTTCATTCCTACAATTTTATGTTTACTTTTATGTTCTATTTACGTTAATTTACATCTTAAACTTTGAATAAGTTAAAACTATACACGTTTGGCACACTATAAACAATTTAAAACTTCTCATTGACATATCGACACACTTAATGGACTCACACATAGCCCTACACACAAAAAAAAAAGTAATTTAATTATTTTTTGTTTCTTTCCTTTCTACACCAGCAGGTAATTTAGCAGACGTAAATATAACGGTTGAATCTCGCCAAACATTTCATCACAACTGATCCAACCTTCTTCTTTTGACTTGAGCATTTTGGATCATATTTACTACCTCTCCATGCTGACGCAGTTTTTTGCAAGTTTGAATCTCTCACGACCAGTATCTTCATCCACTAAATGTGACATTTCGGCATAAAATGTTAGCTAAACCTGGCCACAAACAATGCTTTCATTGAACTGGATTATACCTGCGTTGCCGGGATGGATTACTGTGGCTGTGATACTTTCAATAGGTAAGCTCCACTCTTTTATATCTATTGTTGTTGGGATTTTTTGTTACATCGTTGAACTTTCCCAACCTACTCTAAGTCGCGGCTTCTTTTATTATTTATTTTCCTTAAATACTTCCAAAGGCTTCTCAAATTATAACAATGTACCAAAAGTATCTGTTGGTATTTTCAATTTATGCCTAATAAACAAGGTTAAGGTTTTATATTTACTTTATTGATCTTAAGAACCTGGCTTCTTCGCTATTTTATTTCTTTGAATGACTTATCATAGTATATTATTGTGCCAAAAGTAACTTTATAATTAATGTATGCATGTTAAACAAAGTTTTAAGTTTTATGTAACCAAATTATTACGATGTTGTTGTTTTCATGTGACTTAACCCCCCCCCCAACCCACCACCCTCACCTAACTTCTTTATAAATGTGTCAATATAATGGCGACGTTCAGTCTGTAGATTTATTATTGTCTTCCACTAAAGTAGAGATTATCATTATTCTAATATGCAAACAAATCGTTTTTGAAACCCACACTGCCTGGCGATATGGTCAACCTGACTGACCTTTATTACGTTGGTCAGCCACATTTTGAGTCATATACAGGACCGTAACCAAAAGATCTAGCCCCCCCCCCGACCCCCTCGAAAAGCTCAATCTACTGTGGCCTTTCTGTACCACTTTATAAAAGGGCCCAAACCTCGTTGCATCAAAACAAAGTAAATAAAATTACATTTGGGCCCCCTAATGCTCACTTGACTCTAGCGAGTTCGGGTTGCCTCACATCCTTTCGACAGGTTTAATAACCAATTAAAAAAGTGGTGTGTCTGTCTATCTACAAAGTGGTGTGTCTGTCTATCTGTGTATTTACAAATTGGTGTGTTTGTATATCTGTGTATTTAAAAAGTGGTGTGTCTGTCTATCTGTGTATTTAAAAAGTGGTGTGTCTGTCTCTCTGTGTATTTAAAAAGTGGTGTGTCTGTCTATCTGTGTATTTACAAAGTGGTGTGTCTGTCTTTTTACAAAGTGGTGTGTCTGTCTTTTTACAAAGTGGTGTGTCTGTCTTTTTACAAAGTGGTGGGTCTCTCTATTTACAAAGTGAGATCCTCCAAGATCTACCCATTTCCTCCAAGCCATTGTTGATGTTATTTTCAAATGCAGTAACTCATCGGAAAGCTCACAATAACACTGACGTCCTATTTTCTCAGTGACAATTGTCGACTGTCAGAATTATCCTTATGTTTGTTATGGTCTAGGTGGGGGGAGGGTAAGGGGAGGAAGGGTAAGTGGATAGTAGCCAGACTAGTGTGGTTTATGTTGAGGGGGTGAGATGGGTTGGGGAGTTGGACATGATCTTTTTTATTTTTAAAAAAAATAAATTATCTCTTCCCTTTAAGTTTTAATGGCCCCGGCTTTTAAAACGTCACATTTCTAACATTATTTATGTAGCTGAAAACAAAAAAAAAACAAACATTATGCATTCAACGCGTGGGACATATTTCAAATGTCACAGATGACAAATTTATTATTACATTCTTATGCTTGGCTGGGACAAGAAGTTTTACACAAAGACTCGGATGTTGCACTGACTATTTTTTTTTCTTAAAGAAAATTTCGAAATATTAAAAAAAAAAAAATGGTATGTAGATTAATGTCGCAACCACGTAAGCAGGAAAATAAAATAATACACTGCCTGTTTTATGGTTTGAGTTAATAGCGGATTATAATGTACAATTGAAACTGGCTGGAGCAAGAGTGGTTCCAGTTTTTGATTGTATCCACAAGTTGATATTACCGATTCAAATGGTCGTTTTAATGCTACAAAAAAAAAAAAGTAAAGTTCCCTTCTTAGCCCTACTGGTCCATCGAGGCAGATGAAGTGTAGAATTCATCTGTTTCTATAACCTCGGCATATGAAGGGATTGTTTGGTTAGCACAACGCCCAGCCGCCTTTACTCCCCCAACTTAAATTCAGGTACCCATTTAAAGCTGGGTGGACTTGTGGGACGACTTTGAAACACATTTCACCTGGAAAAATTCCCATGGTTCTCACCGAGGATCGAACCCAGGACTCTCAGGTTGACAGTCGAGTATCTACACCACTCGAGTTTTACTTAATATATCGGTATAGGGAATAAAAGCAATTATTTTTGTAGCACTGATGGGCTCGTGCCAAAATGTTTTATTGAAGTAGGTGCAGTTAGCGATTCTTCTATGAGTTACCTATTCCTAATCGATGCCCTATACCGATCTTTGGAACTAACAGATTGTATAGGGTGCTCGAAAATATGTTGGACCAGAGTTCAGCTGAATCGTAAGATGAATTGGAAATATACTAAACATTGTACAATACCCCAGAAAAAGTACGATAGGTTAATTGTATTTTCTGATTCCGATAAATGTCCCCATAACGTTATGTACATATATGAATATCAGAATGTAAATATATATATATATATATATATATATATATATATATATATATATATATATATATATTTATTTATTTATTTATAATTGAAAACAAAAATGGAAGTCAATGCAACGCAGTTAATATGGAATAACTTGATATCTAAGGGAACAATTATAACAATTTCAAATCTTGCCACTTCGGCGATATTTTTGTCTTTCCATAGAGTTACTTTTCTGTCGTCAATTACAACAATTTATGGCCCCTGTTCTAAAATTTTTTTTTTTGCCCTCTCACAGCCATCATTGTGTCATGTCTATATATAGACTACGTTTATCTTTGACCAGACTTTATATATTTTTCTTTTACTTTAGGTGAGTGTAGATGGTACTGGTCGGCGTGAACTGAAGGGGGGAGGGGAGATGAGGGGGTACTAGAGGCTTACAGTCGCTCCCACGGGGCCGAAGACCAAGAGGCTAATTTAATTTCATTGTCCCGCTAATTTATTTATACATTTCCTACGTCTATGGGGTGTGGGTGTGGGGGAATGATGGTCGTGTCCAGTAGAAACAAATGAGTATATATATTTCAGCGTGAGTGGCACGGTGTGTTCAGGAGTGGTTTTGATGTACATGCATATTGTGTGTGTGTATATATTTAGAGAGAGAGAGAGAGAGAGAGAGAGAGAGAGAGAGAGAGAGAGAGAGAGAGAAAGAGAATGTACTTAACAGTGTACATGGCACCGAAGACGACTTACTGTACTTTTCCACTACCAAAATCTTTGTTTAGGGTGAAGGGTTGAAGGGTTTACTTGTTGGGAGGCCTGGGATAGCTGTACGACCCTGAAGTGATCTTGTTGCTTTTTACTTTACCAACTCTATAACATTTCTTGTTTGTGTGTGTGTGTGTGTGTGTGTGTGTGTGAAAAATATTCCTTAAGAAGAGATGTGTGAAACTTTCAACTCCATTCCATCTTTTGCTCCCCACGTGGGAAGTCTCCCTCCCAAGGGTAACGCTCTCTCTCTCACAACCCCCCACCCTCCCCCCCACCCCACACACACAAACAAATTACGCCATACATTGTCCAAAGATAGATGAGTCGTGTAGAGTCTGGTTAAGAAACGTATTTTGTATAAACACTTTAAAACAACTTGTAAAAACACTTTAGAGAGAGAGAGAGAGAGAGAGAGAGAGAGTTAACTTTGTGGTGTACAATAAAATGAGATCTGTGGTAACACAATTGCAAAGTGTATCAGGTGACCCCATTAATAATCAGTTATTCGTAATTATAATATGTCACTGTCACCTGGTCATTATTATAAACAACATAACATAATGGCACCCTTTTTGTCTACAGTATAGGAGAGTGCCGATGGTAGGCTATAGCCATGTGTTTGTGTACAACTATAGCCAAGTGTACGGCTACAGCCACTTGTATGGTTACAACTACAGCCAAGTGTATGGCTACGGCCACTTGTATGGCTACAACTACAGCCAAGTGTATGGCTACGGCCACTTGTATGGCTACAACTACAGCCAAGTGTATGGCTACAGCCACTTGTATGGCTACAACTACAGCCAAGTGTATGACTACGGCCACTTGTATGGCTACAACTACAGCCAAGTGTATGGCTACAACCACAGTCAAGTGTAACCTAATGAATCTTTTCAGTGGTCAACTATCTTTGATAGTCCCTTTGAAGTTTCTCTATGGCCAATTGTTTCATATATGTGTCGGAACTAACGTAACGTAAAGGCCGAAGCGCCTAGACGACCGCAGTTTGGGGCGGGCATGCTGGTGGTCGAGGCAGGAGCCATAACTGCTAATTGTCTTCTTACTCTAGCTGTTGTTCAACCATAGGTCACGTGTCATTAAAAGTTCAATAAAAGGCTTCAATCTTGTAGACGTTACGATTTCGATCCAGCTTAAGTTTAAAAATTCAGATCTCTCGTGCAAACAGCGGTTCAAAGTATCAAAGAAAACAAGCAATTAAGCCTGTTCCATTCTGGACACAGGACGTGTTAGCGCATTTTCTTGTTATGTATCAGTACGTTTGTTAGCTTTCAGTAATTATTTGTAAATTTTGGAAATGTTTATAAATTCAATTGTGTAACGCATATATCTTTAAAAAAAATATTATAAAGACGTTTCTTTATATTTGAAAAAAAAATTATTTTCTCTTAAATCTAACTACAAGTGGTTTGTGGTTACTGAAATAGGACTCATAATTGAAAACATTCTAAATTGTAGTCATTTAATCGTCCGAAAACTCCGTCAATTGTTGCATAGCTCTGATACTTCAATTAAACTCAGAACACAAGCTTACTATTTCATTTGATGAGTTTCTTAATAAATCTTGGTGAAACTACGTGCTGCAGTATTTCGCACCAAATGAATGGGTTATTGAACGTACAAGGTCTAGAATGGGGCCATATATATAATATATAAGCCCCTTAGGAGCCCTGAAGCCCGGCCCTCAGAGGTCCTATCGCGAAATGAACTTTCGATGTACACATGGCAGGCCAAGACCTACAAAATGATATATACATCATGGGTCTAGGACTTATGGTTGCTGAGATATAGGGCGCTCCTTTATTAATATAGCTTATATAGTAAAAAACGGTACTTTATAAGGCCCCTTTACGGCCCTGAGAGGTCAGATCGCGAAATGGAACAAAGCCATTTCTTGGCAGGCCAAGACCTACAAAATGATATATACATCATGGGTCTAGGACTTATGGTTGTTGAGATCTAGGGTGATGACAGACAGACAGACAAAACGTATCACAATATTATAGACTAAAATATGACAAGTACAGTGTTCTAAGTTTTAATCTAAAATACTCAAAGTACCTTGCCCGATTATCAAAGTACCTTGCACAATTCTCAAAGTACCTTGCACGATTCTCAAAGTACCTTGCACGATTCTCAAAGTACCTTGCACGATTCTCAAAGTACCTTGCACACAGTACACAAGTCCCTCACACAATTATTCAGTATAAAATACGTCATCATGAAAAAAAATCGGATCTGCCGGAAACCAAAAATAACCTAGCCTACTGATTAAACCTAAGGGGGGATATAACTCTATGCAAAGGTTTTGCAGGGTACAGCTAGTTCATACATAATGTTACAAGTCTAAAAAAAAACATTCATTTCAGCGAACGCGGGCTCACAACTACAATCAGGAATGAACTAAAAATAAAACAACATCGCTCCTGTGAGTGAGCTCCCCATCAACACGCGTAGAATGACCAGTCTGAACATGTACTCACCACCAAGAAGAGCACTCTGTTATCAGGGGAATTGGTAATCGCATCTGGCAGGCTAAGAACAGCCGCTCATCCCTGTTTCCCTGACCTACCACGCGCCCCACGTCGGATACAGACCCAACGCGGATCTCTTGGAAGTAAAAATGAAGTAGAGATAATATCGTGAGTGGACACAACAAATGTGACCTGTCCACTACAGTTGATAGAACCAGGGTCTTTGTTACATATATAGGCGAGCAACCGCCTTGGGGGACCCCCCCCCCCGACTGCATATGAGCCAACTCCCCCATTCATGAGCCATTCCAATCAAATCGTATTCTATCAGGGCCCCAATAGGTATTTATGCACAGGGCCTTAGAGACCTAAGAACGGTATGGGATATGTCACGTTTTTCTGTTTGCTTTTAATATGAGTACAGTAGATGTGACATATCCCTCGTGAGAACTTATCTTTAATTTTAACGAAAATATACTTTGTTACTAACTTTTAAAATGTGAATGGTGTCAGAAGCCCATCATGCATTATCTAATTCTCATCTATGCAAACATACATTCACTAACATATACAAACCTGCATTCACTAAAATATGCAAACCTGCATTAAATAACCTATACTAAGCTTCATTCACTAACCTATACAAACCTGCATTCACTAACATATACAAACCTGCATTCACTAACATATACAAACTTGCATTCACTAACCTATACAAACCTGCATTCACTAACATATACAAACTTGCATTCACTTACCTATACAAACCTGCATTCACTAACCTATACAAACCTGCATTCACTAACATATACAAACTTGCATTCACTAACCTATACAAACCTGCGTTCACTAACATATACAAACTTGCATTCACTTACCTATACAAACCTGCATTCACTAACGTATACAAACCTGCATTCACTAACCTATACAAATCTGCATTCACTAACCTATACAAACCTGCATTCACTTACTTATACAAACCTGCATTCACTAACGTATACAAACCTGCATTCACTAACCTATACAAACATGCATTCACTAACATATACAAACCTGCATTCACTAAAATATACAAACCTGCATTAAATAACCTATACTAAGCTTCATTCACTAACCTATACAAACCTGCATTCACTAACATATACAAACCTGCATTCACTAACATATACAAACTTGCATTCACTAACCTATACAAACCTGCATTCACTAACATATACAAACTTGCATTCACTTACCTATACAAACCTGCATTCACTAACCTATACAAACCTGCATTCACTAACATATACAAACTTGCATTCACTAACCTATACAAACCTGCGTTCACTAACATATACAAACTTGCATTCACTTACCTATACAAACCTGCATTCACTAACGTATACAAACCTGCATTCACTAACCTATACAAATCTGCATTCACTAACCTATACAAACCTGCATTCACTTACTTATACAAACCTGCATTCACTAACGTATACAAACCTGCATTCACTAACCTATACAAACATGCATTCACTAACATATACAAACCTGCATTCACTAAAATATACAAACCTGCATTAAATAACCTATACTAAGCTTCATTCACTAACCTATACAAACCTGCATTCACTAACATATACAAACCTGCATTCACTAACATATACAAACTTGCATTCACTAACCTATACAAACCTGCATTCACTAACATATACAAACTTGCATTCACTTACCTATACAAACCTGCATTCGCTAACCTATACAAACCTGCATTCACTAACATATACAAACTTGCATTCACTAACCTATACAAACCTGCGTTCACTAACATATACAAACTTGCATTCACTTACCTATACAAACCTGCATTCACTAACGTATACAAACCTGCATTCACTAACCTATACAAACCTGCATTCACTTACTTATACAAACCTGCATTCACTAACGTATACAAACCTGCATTCACTAACCTATACAAACATGCATTCACTAACATATACAAACCTGCATTCACTAAGATATACAAACTTGCATTCGCTTACTTATACAATCTTGCATTCACTAACCTATAAAAAAACATATCTTTTCCTTCACATTCCACTAGATATTTCTGTCATGACTGACTGATTGAACAGTTACACACGGTGCACATTAAACAATCCCCTCCCCGGCTACTCCCCGCGTCACACCGCCATAAGTCACGTGGGTGAACTGCGCCCCGCGTGTGATATTTGTGTATTTGTGGGGCCAACCGCAGACCCAAACAAACACAGATATATTAAGAGCACCATAAAATTTGTTTCGGTTATTGGTCAATTTCTGAAAAAAAAAATGTCATGGGGGAGTGGAGGGGAGAAGGACCAGCCCACAGACTTGAGACACTGTATGTGTATCAGACCACAGACTTGAGACACTGTATGTGTATCAGACCACAGACTTGAGACACTGTATGTGTATCAGACCACAGACTTGAGACACTGTATGTGTACCGGCCCACAGACTTGGGACACTGTATGTGTACCGGCCCACAGACTTGAGACACTGTATGTGTATCAGACCACAGACTTGAGACACTGCATGTGTACCAGCCCACAGACTTGAGACACTGTATGTGTACCAGCCCACAGACTTGAGGCACTGTATGTGTACCAGCCCACAGACTTGGGACACTGTATGTGTACCAGCCCACAGACTTGAGACACTGTATGTGTACCAGACCACAGACTTGGGACACTGTATGTGTACCAGACCACAGACTTGGGACACTGTATGTGTACCAGACCACAGACTTGGGACACTGTATGTGTACCAGACCACAGACTTGAAACACTGTATGTGTACCAGCCCACAGACTTGAGACACTGTATGTGTACCAGCCCACAGACTTGGGACACTATGTTTACCAGACCACAGACTTGAGACACTGTATGTGTATATATTCAATCGGTTTTTTTTTAAGCAACCAAATTATCTTTTACTCCACCTGCTCTCCTCTCATGTGTAACAGGATTTCAAAACTAAAATAAAAATCATCAATCTTCAACGTACATAGAAACGGAGTGTGGAGTTTGAACTCAAATATTGTTTAACTCTTCACTTGGATAGCTCCGAAATCTTTATGTTTATGTTTATGTTTTGTTTTGTTTAGATTCTTGAATACACTGAAAAGTAAGCTGATTGATAAACAGAGGTTTATTAGACTGTGTCGTTCAGGGCATGCACCCAGGGCCCAGACTTCTGAGGGGGTGGGGCGGGCGAAGCAAACCCTAAACTGTACACACTTTTATTTTTAATGATACACATTCCCCCCCCCTTCTCTAATTTAGGGGCCCAATATTTCATTCTGTGACGGGTATGAATCTGCTTTAGTTGATATGTTATTTTAATCTGAAATGGATCGACATGATTACGTTCTAACACAATAACATTGATAACACTGATACCATAGTTTATGGACCTTGAAGTGCATTATGTCTGTGTATTGTGTACAGCAGTGGTTCTGGAACACATGCAATTACGCGAACCACTCAGAAACCTGGTATTGTTTTTCAAACCCACCTTACATGATTAAAACAACAACAACAACACTAAATCTTGTTATCTTTGTACTTGAGTTAATCTTGTTATCTTTATTCTACCTAAAAACATGTAGCTAAGTTAATGTTGTTATCTTTGATCCGCCTATAACATTTAATCTCTCGAAGTCTGCAAGATATTTGATTTATATTATTGAAAAAATATTTGCAAGCAAGTTTGGTGAACTATATAGAGCAGTAAGCCTACGTCATCACTTTATTTAATGAAACAGTGAAGTGTTGTCCAGTAAAGTTGTTCAGCACTTAACTTCAGGGCCGTAATTAGGTAATCGGAGGCCCCAGGCAGAGACTTCCAAATATGTTTGAGGGCCTTAGCCTAAAGTAGCTGTCGGGACCACCTTAGCATCAGATTGAATTGGAATAATATTGAGGGGGGCCCAAGGTGGCATACTAGCTTTCCGATCCCTAACAAACAGCCCTGTTCTCAGTAGTCTATGTTGGGGCTGAAATATTTGAAACAAGAACAATTAACGTCTTTTTTGTTTATTTCATTTGAAAACTCTTTAAATTCAAGACTGCACAAATGATCACGTGTCTTTTAAACGGGTTTTTAAAAATACATTTTTATCTTCTTAACGGATTCCTTTCAAACAAAATAAATAAATAAATAAATAGAGCTCCAAGATACACGGGAATTTAAATTTAAAAAAATTTAGTTTGTATTTTTGTTTTAAAATTCAAATGAATCTTGTTGAATTCTTTGTTGAAATTTGTTTTTATTATTGTAAAAAAATATAATTGAATGAAATATTTATCAGGTTAAAATAATCGATAAAGAAAAAAAAAAGATAACGCAAATAATGTGTGTGTGTTAATTGAAACTAATGCTCAGTGTAATAAGAATTGATTCTTATTCTGCGCTAGGTTGTGATTGAAAAACAATAATAATAAAGTATTGATTGTTTACATTTGACGCTATCAGACATTGAATTGAAATGTCAATTAATGTGGACATTTCTTGTGGACAAATTTTTTTTTAGATATCTCTATGGAAAAACAAAATGATGTAATTGAGGTTTCGCACACTGTCACGATTCGTTTAGTGTCAACGGACGCAATATATGAATTTTCTGTTGCACGTGGCAAATGTCTGTGAATGAAATATTCTATCTATCTATCTATCTATCTATCTATCTATCTATCTATCTATCTATCTATCTATCTATCTATCTATCTATCTATCTATCTATCTATCTATCTATCTATCTATCTATCTATCTATCTATCTATCTATCTATCTATCTATCTATCTATCTATCTATCTATCTATCTATCTATCTATCTATCTATCTATCTATCTATCTATATATATATATATATATATATATGTATACTTAGTGTACACTGTTGATTTAGATATATTCTATCACAGTAGATCAAAGAATAGATTATCTGATTTTACTGTATGTGCATCTTACATGATGATACATGTCTGTGCATCTTACCTGATACATGTCTGTACATCTTACAAGATACATGTCTGAGCATCATAAATGATGTCACACCTTAACCGTGGATTAAATGTCTATTGTCACAGTAAAAAACTGTCTACTGTCACAGAGCTGTAGTTGGGTAATCTTGTTATGATTTTCCTATCTGCTTGTATTCTCATGGATAAAAAAACAACTACGTTTACGCATCTCATTACGCTTGTCAATTGTGTCTGCCCGTCCCACACAGGACACAGTCACACAGGACGCCCGACAGGTGTTATGATTGATGTTTCATTATTCTCCGGGCCACATCTGTTGTTACTGCCGTACAGTTGTCAATGATTCACACTTGTCATACGACACATAGGAACAGTTGTTGCATAGTTGGGCGAGAGTGGATTATTTCTTGATGTATACACTTTGTCCATTGTCACTATTTGGCAACGTTATGAATTTTTAAGTTTACATTTACGACTACTGCAATGTCGGTCATGAAGGGAATGTATGTATATACATGACTACGGTACCGGAACTGTACTGAAAAACAATAATAATAAAGTATTGATTGTTTACATTTGACGCTATCAGACATTGAATTAAAATGTCAATTAACATGGACATTTCTTGTGGACACATTTTTTTTTTTTAGATATTTCTATGGAAAAACAAAATGATGTTGTAATTGAGGTTTCTCACACTGTCACGATTTGTTTATTGTCAACAGATGCAATTTATGAATTTTCTGTTGCACGTGGCAAATGTCTGTGAATGAAATATTCTATCTATATATATATATATACTTATTGTACACTGTTGATTTAGATATATTCTATCACAGTAGATCAAAGAATAGATTATCTGATTTTACGGTATGTGCATCGTACGTGATACATGCCTGTGCATCTTACCTGATACATGTCTGTACATCTTACAAGATACATGTCTGAGCATCATAAATGATGTCACATCTTAACCGTGGATTAAATGTCTATTGTCACAGTAAAAAGCTGTCTACTGTCACAGGGCTGTAGTTAAGAGTTACAACCTTGTTATGATTTTCCTATCTGCTTGTATTCTCATGGATAAAAAAAAACAACAACTACGTTTGCGCATCTCATTACGCATGTCAATTCTGTCTGCCCGTCCCACACAGTCACACAGGACGCCCGAGACAGGTGTTTTGATTGATGTTTCATTGTTCTCCGGGCCACATCTGTTGTTGTTACCGCCGTACAGTTAAGTCAATGATTCACACTTGTCATACGACACATAGGAAACAGTTGTTGCATATAGCTGGGCGAGAGTGGATTCCTTCTTGATGTATACACTTTTGTCCATTGTCACTATTTGGCAACGTTATGAATTTTTTTTAAGTTTACATTTACGACTAGTGCAATGTCGGCCATGAAGGGGATGTATGTATATACATGACTACGGTACCGGAACTGTACCGATTTAAGTGACTTATTCCTTATATGTTCAAGAGGTTAAAAATTTATTAGGTACATTTAGAGTCGGCCTCAAGCATGTTGAGTCCTGCGTGCTAAAAAATTATAATTTTAGGACCCTTGAAATAAAAGAATATGGGATTAACATCTTTATAATTTATGAACTTATGAATACATAAAATTAAATTAAATTGTAGCCATTTATTAATTTATCTCATCTCTATTTTTGTTGATGTTTGAAAACATTGACATGACGTCATATATGTTAAGCTTACACCCTGTGACGTATGAATGTAAGGTGTCTACTGTAATCTACGCAAGTCACTCGGCGCTTTACAATGACACAATCTGAAGAGTTAGAAGGAAAAAAAATGATGTCACTGAGATCAGGGGCTCCCTGGAAGAGGGGGCAATCCGAACTCTTGTCAGGAGGCCCCGATTTTTTTGAATGAGCCCCGTTGCTTTCCAGAATTCACAATAGTTTAAATTAATTTTATTTTTATTCAGGTAAGAGAGGGGGCCCATTTGTTAGAGTGTATTTGGGGCCCCCAGATTTTCTTGCGGCTTCCCTAATTGAGACGAAAAACAGAGAAACATAAAAAAAAACATTATTGTTGACAAGAATTTCATTCTCAAACTGCTTACTATAGCCCTTTGTTTACTATTCGAACTAGCCTTTAAAAAGGGCCTCAACTCAATCCCTTACTATTGATATTTCACAACTTCCACCCCCGTTCCCTCACCCATTCACTTCACTACACAGCCGCCATATGACTCAAGTTGGCTACACCTCTTATATCAACACTTTTCAATTAAGTGCAAAAAAAAATCATTGTAAAATATTTGACGTAAGGAAACACATAACACAAAAGGTTTAACTTTAAGCATTCGCCTTCTTTCCCCATTGCTCTGTACACCGCCTGTTTAACCGAGTGTGTGTGTGTGGTTTAACGGGAAAACTCTTGTATTGAGTTGCTCATTTATTTCAACCATCCCTGACTTCATTGTGCAATCGAACAGCAGGCGTGCTATTTAACGCACAATGTCTACACCCTCACATATACACTTGTACACAGGCGTGCTATTTAACGCACGATGTATACACCCTCACATATACACTTGTACACAGACGTGCTATTCGACGCACGATGTATACACCCTTACATATGCACTTGTACACAGACGTGCTATTTGACGCACGATGTATACACCCTTACATATACACTTGGACACAGACGTGCTATTTGACGCACAATGTCTACACCCTCACATACGCACTTGTACATATATTACTTAATACAAAGATAAACACTATAGGACTTCAGTTTTCAAACACGGGACTATGTTCCCAATAGCGCCACGCTCTGTGTTGACAGAGGTATAATAAAGCAAAAGTTTCCCCGCGAGCAATTAAAAGGGCAGAAAATGAAAGTGTTTGCAGACCATTTCGTCATTATCAAATACTTTTAAAAAAAAGTATTTAAAAAAAAATATAGGTCAGGGCCCAGGGATTGAAGTAACTTCCTTTTTTGAAGATTTGGCTGCTAATTATAATTTTTTGGAAAAAGTGTGGAAGCATTTATTACTTAAGACTTCGAGGTGATGGCTTCGAGAGTCACGTTAGCATATATCGTGATGGCTGTGAGAGTCACGTTAGGATATATCGTGATGGCTGTGAGAATCACGTTAGGATATATCATGATGGCTGTGAGAATCACGTTAGGATATATCGTGATGGCTGTGAGAATCACGTTAGGATATATCGTGATGGTTGTGAGAGTCACGTTAGGATATATCGTGATGGCTGTGAGAGTCACGTTAGGATATATCGTGATGGTTGTGAGAGTCACGTCAGGATATATCGTGATAAATGATAGTTATCACGGCCGAAGGTGTTCAGAAATAGACCGACACCCCAGCCCTGATTTATAATGTGAGATAAGGAGTACAGTGTAGCTCCTATAACAGACTATTTGTCGCTCCCATAACTGTTTATCGTGCATCATCAAATTATCAGAGGTTGTCGAATGGGCTCTTATGGTTTGGGGGTGGGGGGGAACCTATTAGCCAAGGCAGCACTTGCCCTGGAGGCACCGCACAAGGCACGGATGGCCAGAGCCAGGTGTGTGGGGGGGGGGGGAGGGGGAGGCATTACTTGAACATGTAGACTACAACACGCTGAAATGGCTCACGACTAAAGCGTTACCGAGTCACCAAGGGTCAATCGGGGATAGGGGAGAGTGCGGGGCGTGGGAGTAGAATTAATGAAATTTGAATTTTTGCTAATGAACACATCACGGTAGATTTTATAAATTGATATGTAGCAGTACTGACATTTTATAAATTGATATGTGGCAGTACTGACATTTTATAAATTGATATGTATCAGTACTGACATTTTATAAATTGATATGTGGCAGTACTGACATTTTATAAATTGATATGTAGCAGTACTGACATTTTATAAATTGATATGTGGCAGTACTGACATTTTATAAATTGATATGTGGCTGTACTGACATTTTATAAATTGTTATGTAGCAGTACTGACATTTTATAAATTGATATGTAACAGTACTGACATTTTATAAATTGATATGTAGCAGTACTGACATTTTATAAATTGATATGTAGCAGTACTGACATTTTATAAATTGATATGTGGCAGTACTGACATTTTATAAATTGATATGTGGCAGTACTGACATTTTATAAATTGTTATGTAGCAGTACTTACATTTTGTAAATTGATATGTGGCAGTACTGACATTTTATAAATTATTATGTAGCAGTACTGACATTTTATAAATTGATATGTGGCAGTACTGACATTTTATAAATTGATATGTGGCTGTACTGACATTTTATAAATTGATATGTAGCAGTACTGACATTTTATAAATTGATATGTAGCAGTACTGACATTTTATAAATTGATATGTAGCAGTACTGACATTTTATAAATTGATATGTAGCAGTACTGACATTTTATAAATTGATATGTGGCAGTACTGACATTTTATAAATTGTTATGTAGCAGTACTGACATTTTATAAATTGATATGTGGCAGTACTGACATTTTATAAATTGTTATGTAGCAGTACTGACATTTTATAAATTGATATGTAGCAGTACTGACATTTTATGAAAATAAAAAATTAGGAACTTAAATCTTTATAAATTCTGAAATTGTGATTGCATATTTTATTTTTAAAAAGATTTAAATTTGTGTTAAATATATTTCCCCCCCCCTTCCTTTGACCGTGCACAGACTTCCATATATTAGAATGTCACAGCTGACCAATTGTCCGTACCTGACCAGGCGTATATCATGAAAAAAAAAACAAGAGACAATAAATATAAAAAAAAAACGAAACGAAACGAACTCCCCACGCCCCCCCCCCCCATTTCACTATTATCCTTGACACTAAATGTATTGAGAGTGATCGCCTCTAGTTGTTATTAGCGTGGGGCGGGGTGGGGCAGGGTACGATGGAGAAGGCAGTAATAGATAGATCAGCGGTCAGTGTGGGTATTGATTTCTCACCCACACACCAAGTAACAAAATGATGAAGTGTTCCAACTGGACATTGGTTTGAGATCACACAGACAGAGGTTATGGTGCATACTTCCCTGGCTAAATAGTTCCGTTGACCACAGGTGGTTGCTGAGAAGTGTTGTCCAGATTTATTTTCCGACTGCAATAAAAAAAAAACAGGAAACATTGCTTCTGGACATTTACTTATAATAATCTCTTTAGCGCTAATTTGTGCACTGCTCATATGATATCTTCTAATCTGTGCACTACTAATTTGATATCTTCTAATCTGTGCACTGCTAATTTGATATCTTCTATTTTGTGCACTGCTAATTTGATATCTTCTATTTTGTGCACTGCTAATTTGATATCTTCTAATTTGTGCACTGCTAATTTGATATCTTGTATTTTGTGCACTGCTAATTTGATATCTTCTATTTTGTGCACTGCTAATTTGATATCTTCTTATTTGTGCACTGCTGATTTGATATCTTTTATACTCTAATTACAAGAATCTATTTAGAATATATGCAATTTTTGTTTTGACTAGGCCAATGTCATATCGCTTTTCGGTCTTATAATATTCATCCAGTTATTTTTAAACCTAATAACCAATTATAATACGTCTTTTTATTCAATAAGTGGTTAATCTTTATAAATGACTAAAGTATTTGGTTAAACATAAAAATAGCTAACTGAAGTGTTGTTATCTGATTTACTAAATTTATATTATTGTTACTTTTGGTAAACAATGAAAATAATGTATTGGGTGTGGGTCCACCTTTGTTGAGATGTTTCATAATAAAAATAAATAAATCAAAATAAAAAAAAAAATGTACAATAAACCTTAAAGAACACTATCATATTTATTATCCGGCCTATTGTGATGGTAATTAACGCCGGATACAAATTCGCGTACTCCAAAGCCATCGATACGAACTAAATATCTTTTTTTTTAATTTAAAACCTGAGATTATAATATATATATATATATATGTGTGTGTGTGTGTGTGTATATATATATATATAAGTTAATACGTTGTATAATCCAAAGACTGGATACATGTAAATCGGATATTCATTCATTTACTGTACTTGTAAATTGATGAAAGAAAGAAAATAAAATGGACAGAATGAAGAAGTAATGTGTACAAAAAAAAGGAAGGCAGTGGGTGCTTCTGATAGAATGAGAGAATGAAAAACTGTCAGTGAATGATGCAGAGAGAAAGAGAGAGAGAGGGGGAGAGATTTAAAGCAAAGAGTGTGGTAAAGTAGCGGGTGGGTGGGTGGAGGGAAAGCAGTTAGCGGTTCGAATCTCATCCTTTGGGACCATGGGCCCGGGCAGTGGGGAGGGGGGTGGTGTGGCGAGGGCGACGGTTTTGGAATTCGTTTCTTCTGATGAATGGGATTGTCTGGCGTGTCCCCAGCAATAAAACACTGCATCCACTTGAAGATGTTTCGGAAGATACCGGAGTACCGGAGTACCGGAGCGTCGTCAATCGCCGGCGGAGAAAAGAAGGGGAAAAAAAATTTCTAATAAAATTTGTTTCTGATGAAGCAGAGAATGTATCCGCAACAAAGACCCCTTTCTTTACACCCTCTTACCCCCTCCCTCCCCCCTCACAACGCTCCATCATTCGTCACTGATCAATGAGGGTCGGAAGTTAATAATGTTCCTGCTTTTAAAATCTCGCATGTATCATATGCCTGATTGAAAGTCAGGGTCTCTGTTTTACGTCACATGATGTTTCTCTGGATAACGTCATTCTCTCCCTGTCTCTCTCTCTCTCTCTTTCTCACTCTCTCTTTCTAATTAAAAAAAAAACCAATATTCTACCAACGACACACCCATGCGGTATTATCATGTGATGGGACGATTCATCGGAATCAGGTATCTCGAACTATCGTAACGTTTAATGGAGGTATCGTAATCGATGTTTTTGACCCAATCTTCGATTTCTCATTATTTTCATTGGGCCCGCAGTATTACTTATATTTCGAGCATTCCATATGTTCTGTGATACCTATATTTCATGATAGAATCGGGGAATCGGTGAAAACCAGACATCGTCCAGCCACTAATTAGTACCGCCTTTCACGGATACTTGTTCTCTTGACCAAAATGACCACATAGTAATAAACATGTCATATACTCTTGACCACAATGACCACACAGTAATAAAGATGTCCAAAACTTGTACAAGTAAACTCTTACATCTTCACACGGAGGTTGGATATTATTAGTGTACAGATATATTTTGAAATTACAATTATGTCCAATTTTATTGTTGAGTATAACCTTAAAAACTGACACATTCAAAAAAAAAAAATTTAACTGGAGATCAAAAACTTGAAACCTGCTTGCCGTATTAGGCTAATTGTATGTGCTAATGCATTTAAGAAAAACCCTGTGTATAAATATGTAAGCGTCTATTCGCACCTATGAACATTTAGAAAATGTCTTCACCACACGCTTTGTTTACACTTCAACTCTCGTCCAATACAATAGACATTAACGCACGGCTATTGCCACGTCCGTGGTTTTTTTTTTTTATTATTTTGCTTCAAATTCTTCCGTGTGTGTTAGAAAACAAAGATAGGATGATCCAAAATGATCAAGCAAAAACTTGGCGTCTAAATACTCTGTCTTTTTTTTTTTTGGAATCACTACCCTCGCTCAACTCCCCCACCCTCAACTACTGTACCCCTCACCTTTATACCCCCCTCACCCCCACACATCTGTCCATTTCGAGAGTTAAGGTATATATATATATATATACTCAACCCGCTTGAGATTTCTCCCTAGGGTGTCGTGTCGGCAGCCGGCCAGTACACAATGCGCGACCCCCCCCCCCCCCACCCCCCCGTCCCATTCCTCCTTCCCTGGTCCCGACCGAGAACGTTCCATTTACCTTGTTTAAATAAACTTTAGCAGGGTGCTTGTACCCACACAGCGCCACCGCCGCCCCACGACAACGATCTCATTACCCGGTACAATTCAGTTGATTTCCCTCCTACACCCTTCCCCCCCTATCCTCTCCCCCAACACCTCTTTTTTTTCCTCTCTCCCTCTCCCATAAACAATCTGTATTGTGTTTATGTGAGCTGTATCTTTTGTCATCTTTTCTGGAACTATATATCAGGGATTCTCAAAGGGTTAAGAAATAATTTTTTTTTTATTTGTATGAAATTTCGAGAAATAAAGTTTTCTATCAAATTATGTGTGAGCTGTGTAATAGAAATATAAATTTCAGGGGTTCTCATAGGGTTGAGAAAGAAATGATTTTTGAATGAAGTCATAATGATGTTTGAGAAATAAAAATTTCTATGCAGTCATATGCAAAATTTGTCGCCTGTTTAATCAAATTTATGAAATGTTGATCGTATGATGAGGTCAAGGGCTGGGCTGTGAGCAGCTTCGGGTGTCCCTCTCGATGAACCGTTCAACCGAAAAGCTAAAATTGAAACCAAAAAGTTGTACAAACTTTCTATACCAGCGTTTCTCAGACTATGGGTTGTGACACATTGGTGGGTAGCGGACGAATTCCCCGGTGAACTGCGACAAAATTTAAATTTATAACTAAAGAATTGATAGTTTATGTTTGCAGTATTGCAACACGGACTCTGCATATGTTACAACAATAAAGTTTGCTAAAGCTGGGAAGTAAATGGGGAAAATCGTTATCAGCTGTTGGAGATTTTGATAAGATGCCACGAGACTGTCTCAAATAGCTCGGTTCAGGATTTAGAGATAACGAGAGTGGGTACTGTCTGTATTACTGAGATGTTCGTGGCAGTCAGTAAAAACAAGAAAAGAAACCAGGACGTTGGGCAACTGAATCCTTCCCCCCCCCCCACCCCACCCCACCACCACACTCCCCATGAAATAATCATGATATTATCAGTGATCACATTAACATTTGAACCATTTAAAATTCTCAGGAGTATCATCACTTCAAACGTCTGATGTCATCATGTCCCCAACTCAAACCGCCTTCCACACCAGCAGCCCTCCTCTCCTCCCCCACACCCCACCCCCACCACACACACACACACACAAACAAACACACACACTACGCCCCTTGCTTTCTCAATCCCCCACTTTGTTTCTGATTATGGTAATGAAAACTTTATTGAAGATAAAACAACTTCTCCGCCCTTCTCTATCTCCCAACACACACACGCACACACACTAACACACACACACACACACACACACACAGACACACACCCCACCCCATTACCTCCCACGGCCCTGGATGCTGCACTTCTAAAAATTCTGATTTATTATTTTCTTTCTGATACTTGGTCGATTGGCCCAAATTGAATCACCCTCCTCCATCGCCTCCCAGTAGGGCTGGAAACCGTGTTTCAGACACCGTGATGGAATGCTGCTGTGGGTGTACGTGTGTGGGTGTGTGTGGGTGTGTGTGGGGGAGGGGGGGGGGTTGATGGGCGGTTAACGAGTTTTTATAGACGATAGTAGCCATAAAGTCAAATTAAAATTAAAATTGGAGAGAATTTGACAGTCCCCCCACCCCCCAACTCAACCCCCCCCCTCAAATTTCTGTACATCTCTTCACAATAATTTCTCATGATATTTATTCTAAAAATAAAGCACAGATCAGTAGATCTCAAATATGTTTGCCATTTTAGACCCTTAAGTCACAAGTTCCATTTTCCGCGAGTAATAATCGAAATAAAAAAAGGTTAAAAAGAAAGTAATCATTAAAATTAATCGTAGGTAATCTTGATTAAGTGTTTATTAAATATTTTCAACGACCTACATCAAATTATATCTTTGAGAACCGTTACCATAGATATGTTCTAGCTGTGTGTGTATGTTTGGAGCTTGGCCAACCAGGTCAACATGTGGTCACGGGGTCAAGATTCTAGATATTTATAGAAAATAAATATGTTGTTTATTTGTAAATTGTATTGACTAAATGAGTGAGAGACAGAGCGATGTGGAATGTTCGAGTTGGATGGAAGGAAATTATATAAAGACGATGTTCAGTTGAGAAAGGGAGAATTGAGCCAATCGAGTCAGTGAAGTCATTTGAGTTCAGAAGTTGAGAGAGTATTTGAGTACATATCAGAAGTTTTAGTTAATCAGTTAAGTTCATTGTTAACAAGTATTATTCATTGGATTTATTCTGTTATATGTTATTGTGTCGTCAAATAAATCATATGAACCATGGACATGAATTGAGTTCTCATTGTAAATCAGTTCATACAATAACGTCATTTACATAAACAAATACATAAAAAAAAGTTTTATTACAGATATTATTATATATATATATATATATATATATATACAAAAATTGAAATAGACCGTTGAAGGGGGGAGGGTTGGAGAGGGGGTGGGGAAGCATATTATATAAATGCCAAGGGAGTTAATATTAACATGCTGGTAGAGCCGGATGCGAGAGTTAGCATCCCTGAAATGGCAGCCCCGCCTACATGTGCACTCGGGTTACCTCGAGATCACAGAAGACTAAGGGGAGACAACAGTCTGGGTTGACGAGGTACGGCCAGTTGTTTGTGTGTGTGCTCTACATTACGAATAACAACAACAAAGGTGAATAATGGTAACAATAAATATAAACATCAAGAATGATTTTTGGGCTAATGATTCTTGGGCTAAAAGAGAAAGAGAGAGAGAGAAAAAAAAACACACACATAAAGAATGATACAGATAAAAATATTTCAAGAATTGTAAAGGGGGGGGGTGGGGGAGGGAGGTACATTGAAAGAAAAACTCCACGTTTTACCAATTTGTTATGTGTACAGTAGTGTACACACCTTGTAAAGAAAATTAGACGCAGGCCTGAGTTTAAAAAAAAAAAAAGATATCTTAGCAGTCAGTGTTAATATCGAGACTTGAAAGTCCTCTTTTGCGTGTTGACATTTTATCCAACTAATGAAACCGCTGGGAGTGTTCTTACAGAAAACAAAAAATGTTTGGAGCTGGGAATGTTTCTTTGATGAACATCTTCCCTGGTTTCTCTGGAACTATAAGGGTATGTCTTCTGTAAAGGCAGCGTTAGAAGACTACCTAGCTTGGCGTGTACCTTTCCTGCTTCACCCAAACTGTCTTGTCAGTAGGCAGTACGGTTGTTGCTTATAAACGTAATTGAGGTTGCTATGCGACGGCTGTAAACAAGGTCGAAGTTGGTTGACCTAGGATTCCATATTGGTTCGCTTTTTATTTGTTTTTAGATACCTGTCGTAGTAGTGGTGGGTTCTACCTAGACTGTTGAGGACGGTGGGTTCTACCTTGACTGTTGGGGACGGTGGGTTCTACCTTGACTGTTGGGGACTGTGGGTTCTACCTTGACTGTTGGGGACGGTGGGTTCTACCTTGACTGTTGGGGACGATGGGTTCTACCTTGACTGTTGGGGACGGATGGTCGTGGAGGTAAAGCGCTCGATTGTCGACCTGAGGGTCCCTGGCTCGATCTCAGGTGATGACCAATGGGTATCTCAATTCATGATTTTAGACTATGCTACATATCTCCCGTGGTGCCTCCTATGCCATAGCACTATCAGCAATGGTGGGGATAAAAGATGGACACCATCATAAAAACTGCCTCGATTTGTAGTTTTTTAGGATCTGAGAGATTTCATCTTATCCTTACAGGGACTTCACGCACAGCATGGTCATAGATTTGACATGCGTAAATCAAATAGACTGAATAGGGAATTGTAAAGCATTTGTTTTCACTTAATAGTGTAACTTGATACGATACCACAGAATGGCTCTGTCCCTTAAGGGGATTGGATGCTCATCCACGTGTTAATTATAAATGACCCAATCGAAGATGAGCACTTCATTTTACTCCGTCAGTTCAGTGTCATTCGGGGATTGAAATGAACTCTTATTTGACTAGTAAAAATTGCAACAGGTTATGCAGTGGTACTACTTCTACTCCTATCATAAATCAAGGGTCGAATTCAGCTCCCATCCCGTTTAGAACTATCCCATAATCCCATCTGGTCAGATATAGTGTAATGGATTTGGCGATGATCACCTAATGGTCGTAATGGCCTCTGACCTCTGTAATTAAAGTGATGCCCGGGGGGATGGTGATGAGCGGACCAGCAGCCCCACGTCAACACCCCCACACCCCCTCCCCACACCCCCACCCCCTACCAGTGATCGGTCACACATGGCCAGAAGAAATAATAACAAAAAAAAAATATCCTGCACGTTATTGTGAGTGTCACATTAAATCTCCCACACACATCCCCACCCCCTTACACACCTTCCCCACACTCCCACACACATCCCCACCCCCGTACACACCGTCCCCTCACTCCCACACACACCCCCCTTACACCTTCCCCACACACCCACACACATCCCCCCTTACACCTTCCCCACACTCCCACACACACACACCCTTACACCTTCCCCACACTCCCACACACACATCTTCCCCTTACACCTTCCCCACACTCCCACACACATCCCCCCTTACACCTTCCCCCTCACTCCCACACACACATCCCCCCTTACACCTTCCCCCTCACTCCCACACACTACCCAACTGTTGAGATCAAACCACTAGCCCCTGACCGATAGATACGTTTTAACACTAATTGACTATTATTGTCATTTAAATTAAGCAAAGTCACCATAAATCAATGGTATTTTACACCTGTCATTTAGACTTTAGACTCAATAATTCTCGAAATGTCGGACTGCGCCCTTCCCCACAATCCAGGCTCGCTCAAAGACTCATTTGAATCCTTCAGGTTCGAATATTAACTTTTTTTTTTCTGTAATCAAGAAGTCTTTAACGCGTTTGCTCTGAAACTCTTTTATTTATGTATTGGAATGTTTCATCTTTGATAAGTCTTTTTAGTCTATTGTTAAAACTAGATGGAGTTCATTATATAGTCCACTGCAGTAGCTATAAACCTAACGACAAAGGCTATTGCTGAAACTTTGACTCTATTTATTTATTGATTTGTCTATTACTGAAGCTAGAAATCCATTGATCTCAGTGAAAACTTGTTGAAAGGGGGCTGTTGCTGAAACTGCAAGTTTAGTCCTGACAAATAATGAGACGATTTCTTCTAAGCAATAACTTTAATTGATCTGTAGCCAATGGCCTGTCGTAACGACACACCGGCCTCCCCCCACCCCACCCCCTTTTGCACTCATGCAGACCCGCCATAAAACTGGATGCATCAATTTTTAACAAGAAATAAATCCATTAAGTAATGTGGACGTCGCACGACCACATACGCCGAAGGGGTGGGTGGTAGGGCAGGTTTGGAGGGGTTGGGGGGAGGGTGCTACTGATGGAATGAAAAAAACTCGTTGTGTTCAAAGTTTGGCGTTTGATTGAAACAACAATGGTGGTGACTTCTCTTTTAGTTTTTTGAATGTTGACTGCTCTTTTAGTTTTTTGAATGTTGACTGCTCTTTTAGTTTTGTAAATGTTCACTGCTGATTTAGTTGTATAAATGTTGACTGCTCTTTTAGTTTTTTAGAGCATTGTCCCCGTTTTGTCTGTCTGTCTGTCTGACTGTCTGTCTGTCCGTCCGTCCGTCATCACCCTAGATCTCAACAACCATAAGTCCTAGACCCATGATGTATATATCATTTTGTAGGTCTTGGCCTTCCAAGAAATGACTTTTTCCATTTCGCGATCTGACCTCTCAGGGCCGTAAAAGGGGCCTTATAAAGTACCGTTTTTACTATATAAGCTATATTAATAATGGACCGCCCTATATCTCAGCAACCATAAGTCCTAGACCCATGATGTATATATCATTGTGTAGGTCTTGGCCTGCCAAGTGTACATCAAAAGTCCATTTTGCGATTTGACCTCTCAGGGCCAAAATATACGAGTTTTTTATGTACCATTTTGCTTATATTTTAAATATAAATAATAAAAGCTAATCAAAGGGGCGTAATCATTATTTATTTTTGTAACAGTTATTAAACATGACTTACTTCCCATACTTTATATAAAACAACAATTGACGGAGTTTTCGGACGATTAAATGACTACAATTTAGAATGTTTCAATTATGAGTCCTATTTCAGTGACCACAAACCACTTGTAGTTAGATTTAAGAGAAAATAATTTTGTTTTCAATTATAAAGAAACGTCTTTTTAATATCTTTTTTCAGATATATGCATTACACAATTGAATTTGTAAACATTTCCAAAATTTACAAATATTTACTGAAAGATAGCATACGTACTGATACATAATACGAAAATGCGCTAACACGTCCTGTGTCCAGAATGGAACAGGCTTAGATTGCTTGTTTGAATGTTGACTCCTCTTTTAGATCTGTTCATGTTCACTGCTGTTTTAGTTGTATAAATGTTGACTGCTCTTTTAGTTTTTTTGAATGTTGACTGCTCTTTTAGATTTGTAAATGTTGACTGCTGTTTTAGTTGTATAAATGTTGACTGCTCTTTTAGTTTTTTGAATGTTGACTGCTCTTTTAGTTTTGTAAATGTTCACTGCTGTTTTAGTTGTATAAATGTTGACTGCTCTTTTTAGTTTTTTTGAATGTTTACTGCTCTTTTAGTTTTGTAAATGTTTACTGTTGTTTTAGTTGTGTAAATGTTACTGAGCACTCCTTAGGGTTTATGGGAATTTATTTTAATTAATTTGTGTGTGTGTGTGTGTTTGTGATGGTTCATTACTCAATCAATGTTGTAAATATTCACTTATTTTTTCCGTTTGTTTAGGTTGATTTTTTTTTTAATTTGTGAATATTTATTGCTTTTGTCATGTTTGTGAATGTTGTGAATTGGTATAGAATATTTGGATAAGATATCGAAATATCTCATAATAATTACCGAAATATCAGATTGACATTTTGAAAAAAAAAAACATGAAAAAGAAAATACATATGATGAAAAGAACACACACACACACGCACAAACACACACACAATCACACACACGCAAACACTCTCGAATAAACACACACATAAACACACACACACATACATCAATTTAACATTAAATTATTTCAGAGTTGATATCAAAATGTTGAATATACAACACACTAAAAGAACTTACATTGTTATGATGTATGACCCAGATAACTTACACAGTTCTGATGTATGACCCAGATAACTTTCACAATTCTGATGTATGACCCAGATAACTTACACGATTAAAAATTCAAAGGAGGATTCTTTCTGGAACTTTTAAAAATGCATTAAAAATAAAACACATTTTTTTGTTTTTGTTTTTGCTGTCATTTCAATTTCTTATTAGATGAATTGATCCAATTTATTGCCTTGCTCCATCTTCTATTAACGTCATTCAGACAATCTCTGTTCATTCAAGCCACAAATACATTGTCAAGTGAACGGACAGAATAAAACAATGAAAACAATCATCTGAAGAGAATATTTAAAAAAAAAAAGAAATGAAACAAAAAATAGCCTGTACACGCACACACGTACACACTCATCAAACCGACAAAAAAAACAAACAAAACTCCAGGCACACGCGTTGTTAGGTCAATGTGACATTGTTAAGCAACAGGGGTATTCCATTCTGCTCGCCATGTCCACTTCCTTGTCCACCGATACTGTCTGTATCCGTGACCTTCTGTTATTGACCCCATTCCTAACTTTGGTAAATTTAAATGTCATTAACAGAGTCGTTTTTTACATCTTTTTTTATTTAAGGTGCTCTAGGCAGAAAATAAGTGTAGGAAGGGGGCCCTAGGCAGAAAATACGTTTAGGAAGGGGGCCCTAGGCAGAAAATACGTGTAGGAAGGGGGCCCTATGCAGAAAATACGTGTAGGAAGGGGGCCCTAGGCATAAAATACGTGTAGGAAGGGCCCTATGCAGAAAATACGTGTAGGAAGGGGGCCCTAGGCAGAAAATATGTGTAGGAAGGGCCCTATGCAGAAAATACGTGTAGGAAGGGGGCCCTAGGCAGAAAATACGTGTAAGAAGGGGGCCCTAGGCATAAAATACGTGTAAGAAGGTGGCCCTAGGCAGAAAATACTTGTAGGAAGGTGGCCCTAGGCAGAAAATACTTATAGGAAGGGGGCCCTAGGCAGATAATACGTTTAGGAAAGGGGCCCTGGGCAGATAATACGTTTAGGAAGGGGGCCCTAGGCAGATAATACGTTTAGGAAGGGGGCCCTAGGCAGATAATACGTTTAGGAAGGGGCCCTAGGCAGATAATACGTTTAGGAAGGGGGCCCTAGGCAGATAATACGTTTAGGAAGGGGGAGGGAAGAGATATGAAAAAAAAGGCCCACAAGTGCTGAGAATGTTTCATCCTATTCGGCTGGCAAATTTGAAAGTCCCGACCGAGGGCCCCATTACCAGTGGGTGGTGCTAGACGGCCGTCTAGTTAGTCTAGCCGAAACTGAACAGCTCGGGTTGAAATACCGAGTAAATTAGCAATTCATCTTGTATCGTTTGTATTGTTCGTATTGTTTGTGTGCCGTCCACAGACCTTTCATTTGCAATAATGACCGACATTAGGTTTACGTTCACATTTTAGCTTAATCCCTACCTTCCCCCCCCCCCCACCACATTTTAGCTTAACCGCTACCTTCCCCTCCCCCCACCAACTTCCTTCGAATTCTGTGTAATTTCTAACCCAACCCCCCTCTCACCCCTTACCCCTTTTTCCACCTAATTAGCTCACTCAATTCCTAAAGCTTTGAGCTTTTGGAGAGGCTGAATTAATTTAATATCATTTGTCGAATATTTGAAATGACATTGTTTTTCTTTTTCTCTTCTCTTTTAAACAGCAAAACAGCCACGAATAAATGACCCAATAACAATTGTTATTGTGATGATTTCGGAACGCAAAATTTCGGAATGGCATAACAATGTTTTTTTTTTTTGTTTAAAGCCTGTAATCAGACATCTGTTTTTTTTTTGTACTTTCCCGTTCCATTGTGGTTCTGTTCATGTTTAGTTTGAATAACTTTCATTAGGGCATGTTGTTCTTAATTCAATTACAGTCTTCATTGTACTCTGCAGTTGAATGATGATCTGATAATAGTATCGGATAGTAAGTAATTGCCAAAGTTTTGGGTCCATAATTTATAAAAAAAAAATTAATAATAATAAAGATTTTATTCACTGTAGTTATTTATTTATCTCCTAAGTCCTGGCGCCTGTTGTCGTTAACCGCTGTAGATATGTTATGATATGTCATGATATGATATGTTATGATATGTAATGATATGTTATGAATGTCATGTCATGATATGTTATTATATATCGTGATATGTTATGATATGTCATGATATTTTATGATATGTCATGATATGATATGTAATATGTTATGATATGTTATGTTGCATTTATTTTTTTCCAAGTTTTTGATCAATGTGTTTATTGATTAGAACCGAAAAAATGTAAATTATTCAGACAGCGCATATCTCGATTTTGGGCCACAATGTTTTATTTTTTCGAACTCAAATACTTTATTGTGATTGTTGATACACTACTAGATCATTGTTGATACACTACTAGATCATTGTTGATACACTACTAGATCATTGTTTGAAGAGCATCCCCTTATACTCCATCTTCAAAGTCACTGAAAATAATGTAATTTAGTCTTTCTAAGGCCAGACGACATTTTTATTAGTTATCTAGAATTCAGTTTCTAATACGGTGTATGCTTTTAAATGTATGAAATTATTTCAGAATTCCTTGTTTTTTTTATTAACCATTTCGTCTGAAACCCGTTCTTATAACTTATACGATTGCTATTCATATCCACCGACCCACTTTGCTCTCGTGTGCAATTGTACCCACCATATCTGTCAAACCTGTGAGCAAATTTGTAAAAACACGTGACTAGCCTATTGGAATGCAATTATACCCCCCTTCCCCCCCCTAACCTTTTTATTACTCAATTCTCATCCCTGTTGGCATACAAAAAATAACTAAAAATTACGACATATCAAGTCTCAGAGCACAATATTTAAAGGGGGAAATTGAAAGGGAAATCATTTCTGTAAGTTAAAATTAAATGTTGAATCCATGATATGAGTTATTTAAGTATAAGAATTGTTTATATTTGTATATATAAAGCATGTGTAATTCAGTGGATCTCAAAGTGTCATTCACCAATAATAATAATAATTACTTCATCACGACAATATTTCTATTCGGTTGGGCCATGAAATACAAACAGGTTTCTAAGGGGTGGGTCGCGGGAGGAAACAAATTTTTGAGGACCACTGATGTAATTTATTTACATTTTTAAAACATCGCCTGATCCACTGTCCAACAATATTCTAACACAATGTCCTTCATAAGTACTAATTCATTACCATTCTCTACATCTCCCCCCCCCATCTTAACCCTCAGACACCTTTGTCCCTTATTGTGCCTCATAAATAAAGGACCCTTTGAGAGCATTAAAGCTCTAGGGGCAGGTGAAAACCCCTAATGACCCCTAATGACCTCGTTCATTGTCATCTACATGTAGCTCAACTAAACTCCCTTTCATGCAAAGCTCATATAAAGTGAAGCGTAGTAAATAAATAAAAGAAAAAAAAAATCACCCACACAAAGGTAATTCTGTTTATGACCCTATTCCTACTTTGTTTGTGTGTGTGAAGTAGTAGTAGTAGTAGTAGTAGTAGTAGTGGTAGTGGTAGTAGTAGTAGAAGTAGAAGTAGTAACAGTTATATGTTCAACTCCATATGTATATGCCATTTTATCCCCCCTATTCCTCGAGTCTCTCCCACAGGTGCAATAAAAAAAACGAAAGTGCGATCCGAAAGAGCTGCTTTAGTCTCACAAGCACACATACACACACATACTCACACACATACTCACACACATACTCACACACACACTCACACACACACACACTTCATTAATAATTCCCTTTGTCCCTAGTCCTGGACTCCTTCATCAAATATTTTTATTTCCTCGTTCCACGTCATTAACCATTTTCTGCGTCAGTTTTAATGCATTTTTTTATACATATACCAGGGCCAACGTCTTCTTCTCCTTCCTGTATTGACATTGGGGAAACTTGCCTCATTAACTATTCGCATCTGTTGCTCATTTTTGGAACTTAAAAAGTACACATGCATTTACGGTGTCTTGACATTTGACGGAATGTTTTAAGTTTGACGTTACTAAATCATCATCACCACTGGCAGCTAATTTGTAGGTTGAGTCCATTGACTGGCTACTGTCTAACAAATTTTGACCACCAACAAATGAACACGTAGAAATGGGCATATTTCCCTCCACAATCCTTCTCTAATTCTAGAAATATATTTTTTTTTATTTATTATAAATGGAAAGCCTGATGATATTAAATTAAAACACTTAAAGGGCCGTCTTTACGCTTTAGCCCTGGGGCCTTACAAATTTATGGGCCCCCCTGCTTTTTTACCTTTTTTCATTCTTTTGAGTGTTAGCCTTACGGGCCTCGGCACACAGTAGGCTTGGAGGAGGTCAATAATTAAGACAACTTTGAATTATTCATATAGACATTTATATTTAAAATGTCGCCACATATAGACATTTATATTTAAAATGTCGCCACATGCAGACATTTATATTTAAAATGTCGCCACATGCAGACATTTATATTTAAAATGTCGCCACATGCAGACATTTATATTTAAAATGTCGCCACATGCAGACATTTATATTTAAAATGTCGCCACATGCAGACATTTATATTTAAAATGTCGCCACATGCAGACATTTATATTTAAAATGTCGCCACATGCAGACATTTATATTTAAAATGTCGCCACTTAGTATACAAATTTAAGTAAGCCTTACTACATCATTATAAATACTGTACGTTTATATTATTTCACTTTATCGGTAATACAGTAAATTGTATCTCGGCGAATATTATTTATTGTTGTGAATATTTCATTTTCTTAAACTTTTTCACCCAGTTCTTATATTGCCCTAGTAAATCCATCGATAATCCGGAAATGGTACGTAATCAAACTATCCGTTAGATTATCTCCAGACATTTGTCAGGGAGGGGGGGGTAACATACCAACAGTTCTAAAAAGGAGGATTAACCGAAATATTAAAATTACTAATCTATATCTGCATGATTGACAAGGCAGATCCGTTATTGTAATATATATATTAAAAAAAATGTCTAAGCCTACTTAAAAAAGAAAAAAAAATATTATTAATAGATAAAAACAAGAGTTTGAAATGTGAAGATGAAAATTGAGTTTCATGTGGAAAAAAATGTAATTGAAGCTAGCAAAAGTAATAAAGATGAAATAATTTATTTTCTAATCTATGCGGCCTTTGTGTCTTGCATTTCCACACACTGAATGTTAAAGTAACAGACAATATTTATTTTTAGAGTTTCAGACTTGTGTACTTCGAACTTGTGTACTTCAGACTTGTGTACTTCATACTTGTGTACTTCAGACTTGTGAACTTCATACTTGTGTACTTCAGACTTGTGTACTTCATACTTGTGTACTTCATACTTGTGTACTTCAGACTTGTGAACTTCATACGTTTGGCTGTTGACTGAAAGATTTGTCACACACATTCTTTTGCTGAAATCTGATTGGCTATTGTATACGTGTGTGTGTATCTGTGTGTTTGTGTGTGTGTTTTACAATCTGGATTTCGATTGAGTTTTTGCCCAGAAGTAAAGACCCCCCCCCAAGCGTAGAAGAAAACATGGGCACCCTTTTTTTAAAGACTAACATAATGAATATAAACCATGTTTTAAAATATTGTATAGGTACAAATCACGTCCCTGCAGCCCCGTAGCGTGAAAAATCTACAGCAGGGGCCAGGCATTCTACAGCAGGGGCCAGGCAATAAGCAGGGAGGCAGGTAATACATTTTACTCAGTAGAACAAATAAGCAGAGGGGGCCAGACAAAACGCACGCTACGGGCCTGGGGCCCTGCATTATCCAAGCCAAACAAGGGCCCCTACAAAGGCTCATGATAATCTCCTTTCAACTGCCATGTATAGGAGACAAAGCAAAGCTATGGGGCCCCCAAGTGCACGGGGTCCTTGAAAGTGCTTAGGTTTCCCTTTTCCTCATGCGCGCCTGCTCAAACACAATTGTATGTAATTGTCTGGCTGACTCATAGTTGATCACCACCTTTACAGCATATTCTTCAGTCTCCGACTTTGTGAAATGCCAGTCTAGTCATTTTATTGAAAATATTATATGCATTATTACATTTGCATGACTTATATAATTTGTCATAACTTAGTCATTTCATAGGTAAATCAGCGAAATACAAATAATAACACAAATCTTGATGAATCATATTATAACGCACAGCCAGTTACGACTATGTGAAATTTAGCATAATATAATGTTTAACTTTGAACCTTTTGCGGTGTGCCAATGTCTTCTATATCAATTGACATCTAGATCTGTTTACATTCACACCTTTAATAGAAGCCACAAAATAATAATAAAAAAAAAAACAACCTGAATCAGCTGATAGAATCCAATGGCTAATGGTTACCACATTGTAAGGAACGTCCGGGGCGTCTCAGACGTTCACTTAATCATGTACGCTGTTTGCTTTACGTGATTATATGAACTAATCAGGGGACGTTCATGAAGTGTTCATTTTGGGGGAAAGTGGGCTGATAAAGTCGGTTGAGGCCCGATTTGAGATATTCGTTGGGGGGGATGGGGGGGTGGGGGGGGGGAGGATGCCGTTTGCTTTTAAAACATGACTCTTTCGCAGACGATATATCCCCCCCCCCCATCTTGTTGATATATACTCAAACATACAAACATAACCTTTGAACTCCCTTGAGAATACCACGTGAAAGTAATGTAATATTTGAAGAATGCGTGCACAGCCTTGGAGGTCAGTGCGCGGGTCTTGGTGCACTCTCCTATGGTACGTGGGGGGGAGGGAGGGAGGGATGGGGGGGTGGAGATCAGGGTAGGAATTTTCCCCCATTTCCCCCCCCCCCCGCTTATTTACTGATCGTTCTCCTCCACCCACAAGTAACTTCTTAGTTTCTGCACACAAAACAGGATCATTACGACAGACCAAATCTTTTATCTGTCTCACGTCTCGGATGTTAGAACAATAATCTAAGGTGCAGCGATTGTGTGTGTGTGGGTGGTGTGAATTGGGGTGTGGATATGAACCTGTGTGATTTTTGGAGTGTGGTTGTGAGTGTGGATGCGTGACTGGGTGTGGTTTGGAGTGTGGATGTGATTGTATGAGTGGTTGGGGGTGTGGGTGAGAATCGGTGTGTGTGTGTGTGTGTGAGTGTATTAATGTGTGTGTGAGTGTATTAATGTGTGTGTGTGTGTGTGTGTGTCCATGTGTGGGTGAGCTATGTGTAGGCCACTCTTGTTATATTTTCCCCTGGATCAAAATAATGCATACACCAGTACAATGACGGGAAAAAAATTGTTTTCTCCTCATTAAAATGTCAATTATATTGACTTTAAATATAGCTATTGATTGTTATTAAAGCCAACAACGTAACTGTCATGGCGTTTTTTAGGGTTAGGGTGGAACTTGACCCCTGATCACAGACTGACACTATAAAACTATATCTAGAACTAAGTTAGTAAAAACTCGATAAAAATGTGTACTTCCTTTATTTCAAGTATTGTTCTAGATGAGTCGGATTGAGAAAAAAAAAAGAGTTTAAAGCAACGCGATGTATTCAAACTTCTTTCTGTTGTGCTAGAAATCTTTGAAAATTCGCGACATATTCTAAACGTGATTCGTAGCTTTTCATATGTAGATTATAGTTTTTAATCACAGCCATTGAGAGGTTGTTTTTTTTTTTTATAAATCTACAAAGTTTTTATAGTTAAAATAATGCAACAGTTTCTGAACATTTTTTTTTAGTTGGTCATCTCTCCAACCCAAAACAATCACCAGCCTTCTCTCTAGACGGGTGGTCTATCAGTCTTTTTCATGTCTTTTGTTTTTTGCTTGTTGCTTCGTTCTGTTTCCATGGCAAATAAAACAATATAAACAAATGCACAGTTCTTTATGCACCCGGGGGGGGGGTTGATGAGGAAGGGGGAGGGGGCTGAAAAGAAACAGTAACTTCCAAACATCAACACACAAATATAACAAAGTTTTATCCAAAAAAGTGGTATCAACCCCCTTGAACGTTATGCACGCACAATCAGAACACATCCATTCAGTTTACCTGTGAGGTGAATCGCACCCACCCGTACACTCAGAATAACCCTAGCAGAGAGTCTTCCTCCGGAACAAAGGGAGGAGTGGGAGGGAGGGAGAGAAAGAGAATAGAAAGAATTCCCCAGTTAAAAAAAAAAAGTCATGGAATCTACAAACAAACGAAAACTACCCTAGGAGGGACTTGAAGCGGAAGTCGGTGTACGCCGCTGGAAGAATTGATAAGATATCAGAAAAATAAACGGGACTTTTGGTAGAGTTCTCTCCCCAAACTTTCCTTCTGACCGATGTATTATTTCTTGCTTACATTAATCATAGTTTCTTTCTAACCGACATTTTTTTACCTCTTTTTTTTTATTTCATCCTTTTCTTCGTTCACAATTTTTTAAAACCTCGTCAGTATTCTTACCTTTTTTTTATAGTATTTTTATTAGTTTCTTATTTTTAATTGATGTCTTAATGTTTGATTTCAATTCGCTATATTTCTTATTACGTGATATTTGGTTCGGCTTTCAGAATTTCGTTTCGCCATACTTTTTTTTTTATTTTTTAGTTACCCGTCTAAGTTTTTTTTTTCTCATACCATAAAGTTTTCAGCAGTAAAATAAAAGCATTACTGAAAAGAAGAATGTGTATAAGATGTGCCGCACTTTATGTCTTCAAAAATTCCCTTACCTCTAACGGGCTCATCGGGGCAGATGAAGTGTAGAATTCATCTGTTACAATAACTGAGGTATATAAAGTGTAGAATTCATCTGTTTCTATAACTAAGACATATGAAGTGTAGAATTCATATGTTTCTATAACTACGGCATATGAAGTGTAGAATTCATATGTTTCTATAACTAAGGCTTATGATGTGTAGAATTCATATGTTTCTATAACCATGATACATAAAGGGATTGTGTGGTTAGCACAATGACCAGCCGACCAGCCACCTTTACTTCCCAAATTAAAGTGAAGTATCCGTTTATAACTCGGTGGACTTATGGGACCTTACACCCACCTTTCACTTCAGCTTTATCCTATGTTCAGAATATCACATTTAAGTAAATAACTGCCATAATGACTCCAACATGGATGTTAGAATTTCACGATTTGTTCAATGTTACACCCCCACCCCCCACACACACACCTCTCCCCTTTCAAAGGATCGGGGTGGGGGGGGGAGAATTTATCGGTGCGTGATTCACTGTGACCTTGTTGACCCCTTTCAATGAGTCTAGCGAGTGACTGTGACACTGTAAATTTGTTATCGACCGACTCCTTCCCCACCCCCTCCCCCCAACCCACCACCAAATCCAGTAGATCTAAGTTGATCATTGAGCCTACTGGTGTTGTACATTGTTTTAACTGCCGAAAGATAAACATTTTCATGTTGCATGACTTCATTGTCGGACAGATGGTAAAAAAAAAATACCAAAAATAAACAAAATCACACACACACATACATATAAAAACAAACAACAAATGTGAGTTGCGGGTAGAAAAAAGAACCGACCACAGTTCGCACCACAACACAGCTCCTCCCCCCATTCACCAGACGCCAGTACCTGCAATGAAGACGTTGGAACAGGTAACGCCGGCACACTAACGTCACAGCAGACCGCGACCATAAAAAAAAGAAAAAACCCAACTGACGACAGTTTTATTGCTGTTGTCACTGGGTCAACGGTTTGTTGTTTTGTGATTGGCCGGGGGGGGGGGCACTATCAGACGTCTGCCCGTTTTCATAGATGAAGACGTATATCAGACCTGGGGGGGGGTGAAGAAGGGGGGGGGGGCGGCAGGGGTGCGTACGTTTATTTACAAGCTACATAACCCTGACACGCCCTCCTCCCCCCGCCACACCAATTATATATCTTTTCTCACGTGTACCTGAGGAGAGGGGGGGCGTATTTAGGCAGTGCCGAACATAGGGATTTTGAGCCCCGGGGTGCCAGGCCTCTTTAGGGGCCCCTGCAATTTGACATTCGACACCATGACATGAGATAATAATCTTAATATTTAATATAAAGAAAACCTTTTTGGGGACCCCCTCAAGCTGGGGCCCGGGGGGACTTCCGAATATGGAACCCCCTCCCCCCCCCACCCTAGGTACGCCTCTGTATTTAGGTCAGGTCGCTTTCCAGCCACGAAGGCGAATAAAGTTAATTAGCTGACGTAAATTAGATTTAGTTTAGGTCCCAGGGGGAAATGACCATTAGATGACCAGTTAGCGTTAATGACACGAAGGGTCATCTCAGGCTTTAACCTTGACACGGCCCTCTTGAGAGGTTGGCTCTCTACTTCACGTAAATACAAAGAAGAGTGGGGAAGTGAGGGTGGGGAAGGGGGTACGAAAGTGAAGGACCGAAGTCTGGACTAACATTCTCCTCCTTTAGGTCATTAATGTCGATGGCCACTCGAATGACACTCGAAGATACGGACAGAGGTCGACCCTGCGGTCAATTGATGACCATAACGGTATGTCGTACCCATCTCGTCGCCTCCCGGCATCAGTGTCTTAGTGTGACACGGGGCGAGTCCTTGTCTGATTACGTCATTAGATATCATAGGCGTAAGTACGTATTTAGAAAGACGGAGGCAAGGGCCATCGTCGTAAATAGGAAGGGGTTGCGGTCCGCCCCGGGAGGAACTTAGTTTATGACGCCAGCATGGGGGCGACATTTCGACTTCTATAGTGTTTATCGGTACAGTAATATTGCGGCATTGCACCCACCACTCTCCGGATGACACTATAGCTAGTTGCACCTCAGAATAGCGGGAATATATATATATATATATATAGGGGCCAGGTAAAGCGAAATAAAGCGAACAATTCTGTTGTTGAAAGCGTGCTTTCATTACTTTAGTGTTAAATGAACTCATATGGTTTGTTAAAAGAGAAATAACACAGGACTTCTCTTACTTGTAGTACCTGCTATACTTCGCCACGCCGTACCATAGATAACATATTATACACACACTGAATCTCGCCGTACCAAACATATAACATATTATACACACACTGAATCTCGCCGTACCATACATATAACATATTATATACACACACATGTAATGCCGTGTAATGGTGTAGTATCTCAGCGGCGTAATTAACGTAATGTGGTGGACCATTTCCCGTGTCAAAAATTGCTTAAGTGATGAAAATGCTGCCCGTGTCTGATGGGACCCCCCCACGTGCCTCAACCCCTCCTCATCTAATTACGCCGCTGTGTGGTATGCTTTGTAATGCCACGACCCCGTTACGCAATTATTTGCCGTGAAACGCGGGGCCGTACCATACTGATCACACAATATAATAGTATAGGCATAGTGCTGTGTCCCCGCTATACACAGTTGGCAGATAGAGATATAGGTAGAGGGGGGGGGCGATTCAAAATTTTTTGCGTGTGCGTCCGTGGGTTTATTTCTATGAACCGCCCCCGCCCAAACCACCATACATGGTGGGGGGGCGGAGCCGGCGCGGCCGCAGAGTAGAAAAATTTTTGTTATATAAATGAAATGTTTTTTTTTATGGTAAAGAAAAAGCAGCTCCGCGCCAGCGCGCGAGCCACCACCTCAACAAGCGGAGGCTCCGGTGCCAGGGCGGGGGGTAAAAAAGTCCGGGGGTGCGCCTCCGCAAGCGGACGCGTCCGCTGTCCGCTCATCTCTGATAGGTAGGTGACTTTCATGGTTCCACCAGGAGCCGCCATCTGCCCAGCTGACGACGGGGGTCTGGGTATCGCCCGACTTGGTGACAACCACATCTTGCAGACGCCACTTTGACAACAACAGATCGTGACTTCTGACATTGATTACATACTTCAGAGCTAGGAAGAGCATGCTGCCAACTATGTTCTAGAATAATTATCCAGAAAATATTTGGAAAAAATATCTAGACTATATTAGAATATACTAAATATACAGCCAATGATCAAAATTTTATATCTAAATGACAAAATAAAAATATCTAGATTCATTATTTGTTAATATTTCATTATATGTAGATTTCTACAAAAAATATCTTATATCTAGATTTAAAAAAAATACCCAGTGTGGCAGCCCTGATAATAAACAAGAGGGACCCAATACATTTGTTTGAAAAGGAAGGTAATAAATATTGTCTGGAGTCTTTGAATGGCACAGTATAAGTTTATTACTCTCGTACCCAAGGCTTTGTTTGCTTTTCATTTCGTAAAGGGAAAAAAAAAACCGAGTTACGGAAATGCAGACGATAGCTTTAAATCCATTGTTAAGGAAATAAAAGAATAAATAACTACAATGTTGGCCATACTGAGATACGCCTTCGTCTATCCATTTCATACATAAATACTAATCCGTGTTGTGATCCATTTTATCCGTGCGGCATATCACCTGTCCATCTGTCTGACAATAGAGGAATTCAATTCTTTGCATTTGTGATCCTATTAGTGTCATTGAGTTAATATGTTAGAATTAAAGGATAGCAGTGGGGGGGGGGGGGAGAGAGAGAGAGAGAGAGAGAGAGAGAGAGAGAGAGAGAGAAAGATTCGCTCGAGCTAAAACCATAAGAAAGAGAGAAAATACAAAAAAAAAAAGCGTAGCTGTTTCAATGGACGGGAGCAGTGAGCCGTTAATATTGATATTTGATATAAATTATTCACTGGTCCACCGAGACGGACAGAGAGGATGGGGGGGGGGAGGTGGGAGATATTAAGACAGATAGTGCGATTGAGAATATTAGCAAATGGAACAAATTAAATAAAAGGAATAAATTTAGTCAACGAGAAGAGATTCTCTTAACACGTGTATATGTTTATGCAGGAGTGTTCGAGCCCCCGGTGAATAACGGATTTTTTTTTGTTTTGGGTACGGTCGATGTCCCAAAGTCCACCCAGCTAACAAATGGGTGTGCCCGACATTTTGTTTGGGGAAGGGTAAAAGGCGCCTGGGCATTGTACTTGCCACACGATCCCAAACACAGTCATTATACCGCCACATAATCCCGGACACAATCATTATACTGCCACACAATCCCGACACAATCATTATACTGCCACACAATCCCGACACAATCATTATACCGCAACATAATCCCCGACATAACCATTATACCGCCACACAATCCCAACACAATCATTACACAGCTACACAATACCAACACAATCATTATACCGCCACACAATCCCAACACAATAGCCGTCAGAAACAGGTAAAAGATCTGGAGCAGCATTTGGGTCGCAGACTGATATTAGCAAAAACCAACTGATGTTAGACAAAGCCAGCCTTACAGCTCATTCACAAATCAGTCGCGATGTATGCAGGAGCGCCTGCTAGAGAAACCCGGGACCTTAATACATGTCAGGAGATCCCTGCTCTTAAGTACAATGTCGGCTACAGTGGTCTACAATAAATATATCTTATCCGTTGGTTTGAGTGTTTGATCAAAGCGGGTCCCATTTGATGTTCATTGACAAGCTCCCAAAAATTAGCTGGCGTCAGCTCTGAAGTAAGCCGGAAATCTTTTTATTTGTACTATTGACAAACAAAATTAAGACATTCACGTTCCTTCAATAAACTAAACTGTTTCTTTATTTTGAAACAGCTTAAAGCTAGTACCTTTTCGTGGGATGGATGGCCGAGTGGTGTAGATATTCGACTTTCGACCTGAAAGTCCTGGGTTCGATCATCGGTGAGAACCATGGGAATTTTTTTTCAGGTGAAATGTACATGTATTTCAAAGTCGATCCACCAAGTCCACTCAGCTATAAATGGGTACCTGATTTAAAGGCCGCTGGGCGTTGTACTATCTTCACAATCCCTTCATATGCCGAGGTTATAGAAACAGATGAATTCTACACTTCATCTTCCCAGATGTCTAATTAGGGTTAAGGGAATTTTACTATAACTATATCATTTTTGTAAAACTTAAATGGGAGATAAATGTTAAATAATTATGAAAGGAGGGGGGGGTTGTACTCTACAAATAACATTCAAGAAAAGTCGTCAAATGTCATGGATGTGTTTTGTGTATTGTGTGTGTGTGTGCCTGAACTATGCATGGCTTCATTGTGTGTTGTCAAGTAAATAGTGAGTTTATAGAGAGAGAGAGATGTATATAGATAGATAGATAGATAGATAGATAGATAGATAGATAGATAGATAGATAGATAGATAGATAGATAGATAGATAGATAGATAGATAGATAGATAGATAGATAGATAGATAGATAGATAGATAGATAGATAGATAGATAGATAGATAGATAGATAGATAGATAGATAGATAGATAGATAGATAGATAGATAGATAGATAGATAGATAGATAGATAGATAGATAGATAGATAGATAGATAGATAGATAGATAGATACACAAAAATATTGTTAATATATATTATTTTTTTCATGATTTTCAATTCTTCGTGACTATCCTTATGATAACTTGTATCCAAGTAAATGATGATGATAGAAATAACACTTCCTCCAATGTCAAGGCCACCCACCAGGACCGGTGGAGGCCCCCTCTAGTGGCTAATCTCACACATCTATCACTCCTCACATTATGGCGGGAGATTGTCAAACATTTGGCGCAGGATATGGATTGGTTATGGGTGGATGTGGATCAAGGGATAACGGGGTGGGGAGGGGGGACGGGGCGCACGCAAACGGTTGACACCGAATATACCCCACGGGGAGGAAAGAGTGGGTCGGGGGGGGGGGAACCCCAGCTTTCTTTCTCCTCACAAGTTCATTGTCCCTTAGTGTACTCCACAAGCTCTGTTTTAAAATCCCCCATAACTCCCACAACGGCCACGATACTTCTCTCATACCCGCCCCGCCCCATCAACTCAATACCTATTATAGACCACCCACCCCACACCCCTCCCCCCACACACATACCAGCGTTTTTCTTTCCATGTACACGATCAATCATACACATCAAACTCAAGAGCCTTCCAAATGTGTCCCTTGTTTCTTTAGTGTAGATTCCTTACTTTTTAATTACCCGCCATCTCCTCTATCTATCTATCTATCTATCTATCTATCTATCTATCTATCTATCTATCTATCTATCTATCTATCTATCTATCTATCTATCTATCTATCTATCTATCTATCTATCTATCTATCTATCTATCTATCTATCTATCTATCTATCTATCTATCTATCTATCTATCTATATGTCTGTCTGTCTGTCTGTCTGTCTGTCTGTCTGTCTGTCTGTATCTATCTATCTATCTATCTATCTATCTATCTATCTATCTATCTATCTATCTATCTATCTATCTATCTATCTATCTATCTATCTATCTATCTATCTATCTATTTATCTATCTATCTATCTTTATATCTATTTAACTACTTATTTAATATATAATCTATCTATGTTTATCTACATCACAGCCATCTATTAAACGCCTATTTTTTTTTGAGTGGTTGCATTATAGCTTTATATTTATAATAATATCTGCACTCGCTACTTGTTGTTTTTATTTTACCACAATCATTATTACCGCCACACAACAGCCTGCACTTTGATTGGGTCCGTGGAGACAATAACACAATCATTATTACCGCCACACAACAGCCTGCACTTTGATTGGGTCCGTGGAGACAATAACACAATCATTATTACCGCCACACAACAGCCCGCACTTTGATTGGGTCTGTGGAGACAATAACACAATCATTATTACCGCCACACAACAGCCTGCACTTTGATTGGGTCCGTGGAGACAATAACACAATCATTATTACCGCCACACAACAGCCTGCACTTTGATTGGGTCTGTGGAGACAATAACACAACCATGGACCGGCCACTGTGTTTACTCCATTCTATATCGTATACCATACCCTGGTGGACCCCCCGGGGGGTGGGGGTATTAACAATAGAAGCGTGGTCTGAACAAAGAACTGAGGAGAAGAAGCCGTTTGTGTTGTACCAAGTCAGCTTTGATGTCCATTCTGCCTTCTATAAGACTTTGTGTAGCGGTCAAGGTATACAAAGTGTATCTCACATTTTTGGGGAAACATTTACATCTTGTGAGTTAATGAATTGGTATTGTTGACTAATTTCTGTAGGCGTTTACTTTTACAATTCTTAATCTAATTTCTGTCCGACGGTGTTACCTTACTATGTATCAGTCTGTGTTTGTGTTAGTCTGCGTGCCAATCTATTTATCCGAATACATTTTCATTAACTCATGTATATCTACCCTTTTTTTTTTTAATATGTATAAATATATCTATATAAATATAGTTACACTATGTAACAATTTTTTCTATGTCCCTATCAAGTGCTCCGACTTCAGCCTTCAGTAGTACATATCGACCAGGGGTCGGCAACCTACGGCTCGCGAGCCGCATGCGGCTCTTTCGATGTCAAGTTGCAGCTCTTTCGATGTCAAGTTGCAGCTCTTTCGACGTCAAATTGCTGCCTAATCAAATTCCATGATATTGAAAAACCATTTTAGTGGCTGTTTAAAAACTGAGAAAATTGTAAATTATAACTTTTGGCTCTTCCACCTCAAAAAGTTGCCGACACCTGGTATAGATTCACCGTTTATTATTGACAGTAGAGATATATTTATAGACTTTAAACAATAATTAAACAAAGAATAAGAATAAAATTTATCCAGCGATTTAAAAAAAAATATTAACTCGGTCAATTAATATTATTTTCTTCCTGTACAAATGAATAAATCTGTAAAGCTAAAAGAAAATAGCTCATTCAAGAACAGTAGAATAACCTCTCCCACTCAGTAGAACTGTGTACAATTACATTTTGACTAGCACGCACACACTCATATATACACACACACACGCACATATCCACACACACACAGACACACGTCCACACACACAGACACACATCCACACACACAGACACACATATACACACACACAGACACACATCCACACACACAGACACACACATCCACACACACACACATCCACACACACAGACACCCATCCACACACAGACACACATCCACACACACAGACATGCATCCACACACACAGACACACATCCACACACAGACTTACATCCACACACACAGACATATATCCACACACACACACAGACACACATCCACACACAACCGCACACACAAAGACACACACACAGACACAGATATACACCCACGCGCACAGACACACCCCCGCACTTCAGTGTATCCACATCCACGTATTCTTAACATCCAGCCTGGAAAACTAAAACAAAATCACTGTCGTTCCATGTGGACGATCAAATCGGCTACGCCCGCCACACCCACACCTCCCTCACACACACACACACACACACACACACACACACCCGACCGTGCTGAAGAACAGTTCCCATTGGTTACTGTCCGATATCACGTGTGATATTTTGTACCCCTTCCTTCCCCGCCCCGCCCCGCCCCCCCCCACCTCCGCCCCGTTTCCGTCTTCACATTACCAGCTTAAAAAAAACGAGATAAAACAATTACCGCCACAGATAAATGTTATTGTTATGTGCCCATAGGTGGTAAAGTTTAGTGGTTTGATTTAAAACAGTTTTATTGTTATTAGTATTATTATTACTATTGTGAATGTTTGTCTACCTGCTGACAGTGGGATAGTTGTCCCAATAGATGAGACGAAGAGCATCTGTTTTGTCAGATATATAGTATATTATCTATCTATCTATCTATCTATCTATCTATCTATCTATCTATCTATCTATCTATCTATCTATCTATCTATCTATCTATCTATCTATCTATCTATCTATCTATCTATCTATCTATCTATCTATCTCCCGTGGTGCCTCCATGGCCATTGCACTCTCGGCAAAGGTGGGGCTGAAAGAAGGGCACTGCAAAAACAGTCCCATCAGTGTTTTAAAGGATCTAAGAGATTTCATCTTATGCTTAAAGGGACATCACATCTATCTATCTATCTATCTATCTATCTATCTATCTATCTATCTATCTATCTATCTATCTATCTATCTATCTATCTATCTATCTATCTATCTATCTATCTATCTATCTATCTATCTATCTATCTATCTATCTATCTATCTATCTATCCATCTATCTGTCTCTCTGTTAACAAATCTATCTACCAACCCCACCATGTATACAAAGTTATACTGAACTAGTCTCTAGTAAAAACTAATAACAATTCTAGATATCTATCAGAACTTGACCAAAGTAAGGTGCCTGAAAAAAACAACATCATTTCTAACAAGGCAAGAATTTTTTTTTTTTTTTTAAAAGGCGAGATACGCATAGAATGAGTGCCTGCGCAGGGAGTGTTGATACCCTATCGCACCCAGAATGGCGCTGGTGACGGCAACAGTTGTTGAGGCTGGAAGGGCCAGCACTGTCAAGGGAAGATAACTGTATCTCTTCTTAAAGGGCAGCAAACTCTTGTCCGATGGATTTGATATGACAACAGACTCAGCCATTTCAACCAACGTACGAAAACCGAAAAATCTCTGAAAATTGTTTAAAATAAAAAAAAAAACACAGGCAGAAAAAAGTATGGTAGAGAGGAAATGACGAGATTTAGGCAGACGTTTTTTTGGGAAAGACATTTTGGGTAGACGTTTAGGCAGACATTCTGTCAGAGCTTCAGAAAGTTTGACGCTTGTTGTGATATTTTTAAAATGATGATTTTTTTATATTTCACTGGGGGGGGGGGGCAATTTTAACTCCGAAATAAAAGGTCAGCCAGTTTATTATAAATCTGACGCGGTAAAAAAGACGAAAACAAACAAACACACACGCTTATTCTATCAGATGACAACTGGCATAAGGGATGACACAGTTAATATAAACATTGGAAAAGTGAGTGTATCTTTTGACAACCGTAGGAGCTGGCTCTTCAGATATGTGATGATTGTCTGAAGTCAGACCAACTTAGAATATAACGAAGTAATGAGTTTTTTAGGAAATACGACAAAAATATGAAAGCATTTAAGAGTTTGATGATTAACAGTAAATGGGCCGCCTGGCAAAGTAGGTTTTTGGGGCCCCAAAAATGTACACGCGAAAAAAACAAATGTGAAGATTGATGTATATATTAATCTACACATAAAAGAGTGTCGTGGTCCGTAGAGCGAGGAAACGCGGAAAGATGAAGAAAACATGTTGAGTTCACATGAACACATTCAATGGTGAAAACACAATACGGAATAGTTCAATGGGTTAACAAATACAAATGTCAACATCTACTTTGAAATTTTTGGGGAAAATCGTTTCATATGTCTGTTACTCTATGCAGTTATACAATAATCATTTAGTGAAATCTTTTAGTGAAATCATTTAGTGAAATCATTTAGTGAAATCATTTAGTGAAATCATTTAGTGAAATCATTTGGTGAAATCATTTAGTGAAATCATTTGGGGAAATCATTTGGTGAAATCATTTGGTGAAATCATTTAGTTAAATCATATGGTGAAATCATTTGGTGAAATCATATGGGGAAATCATTTGGTGAAATCATTTAGTGAAATCATTTGGCGAAATCATTTAGTGAAATCATTTAGTGAAATCATTTGGTGAAATCATTTAGTGAAATCATTTGGTGAAATCATTTGGTGAAATCATTTGGTGAAATCATTTGATGAAATCATTTAGTGAAATCATTTGGTGAAATCATTTGGTGAAATCATTTGGTGAAATCATTTGGTGAAATCATTTGGTGAAATCATTTGGTGAAATCATTTAGTGAAATCATTTGGTGAAATCATTTGGTGAAATCATTTGGGGAAATCATTTAGTGAAATCATTTAGTGAAATCATTTGGTGAAATCATTTGGTGAAGTCATTTAGTGAAATCATCTGGTGAAATCATTTAGTGAAATCATTTAGTGAAATCATTTAGTGAAATCATTTAGTGAAATCATTTAGTGAAACCATTTGGTGAAATCATTTAGTGAAATCATTTGGTGAAATCATTTAGTGAAATAAATTAAGGTGCAAATATCTATGGTTTAATGTAGAAATGAAAAAAATTACTGTCTTGTTTAAGGTCAAGGTTTTGCTTTGGTATCAGTAGGGTAATACCCCCCCCCCCAAACCCCCACCCAATACCCCATTTTCCACCTTTAAAAACTTTGGATCATTGTAGGGGAATTTGGCTGAGTAAATTTGTATTTTGATGAGTCTATAGTAGCCACTTGCGGCAACAATTGTTGTATACCAACGTTGTCAGCATGCGACTCTTCGATGTTTTTTTTTCGGTGGCTCTCTTTGAATAAATAAAAAAAAAAAGTTACTTCGTTAATTTTATTTTTCATTTTATTGTTTGTAGAAATTTTAATTTTTTTTTTCAAGAAAAGCCTCAATGCGGCTTTCACTGGCCTCAAGCCTGGCCAGTTCTGGCCATCCTTGTAAATACAGAAAAGTAAATCTGTAAAGTTCTGTTCTCTGGAACGGGCCAGTGTATATGTAAATGGGCTATAACTAACGCAGTTTCAAGGAATGATGAAAAATTTCATAAGTCACATCACAAAGTCGTAAATCTGTCTACCATCCATACTATATCAACCAAAGTGGTCCTAAATAATTACGACTTCCTCCATGACGTCAAAAAAAAACTCCATTTATACCAACACACTTTCATAAATTATACATATTTCCAAGCTTGTTTATATATTTATTTACCTTTTTTTTTAGTGTCTTGTGAATTAATGTGAAATGGCGAACATGAAACCAAATATATAAAACACCAAACTGGTATATGTGTGCGTGTGTAGGTGTGTGTGCGTGTGTGTGTGTGTGTGTGTGTGTGTCGTCCAGGGGAGATAATGCACACTAATTTAATGCGGTGTAGGAGTTAGCAATTTACATCTCGTCTGCTTTTCTTTTTTTTTCATCCCCTCCTGTTTAATTCTTTTGGTCAGGACCTTTAAAGAGAAAATTCATTTCCGTTTTGTCCCACGTCTACCCCCTCCTCCTTTCCACCCCCACCTCCACTTTACGCCCCTCACCCCCCCCCCTTATTCTTCCCATTTATTGCATGAGGTCGGCCATGATTAATGAGCGAAAGTAACAGCGACACAGCACAGACACACTACAAGAGACAACTTCCTCTCTTGTTTTAGCGCGGAAAACATTAAAACCAAAAAAAAAAAAGAAATTAAATGTAAAGGATTTTTATTTTCTGGACAAACAGAAATTCTTTCGCCTTGATGATTATTTCTTGTTGCAAATTTTTTTTTTTAAATCTTTGGTTTTTTTTTTTTAATTCAACGTCGCTTTTGAAAGTGAAACAGATTAATTTCAATTTTGGGCTTTTATTTTTTGGTTGGCGTCAGTCTGCCTTGTTGTAGCGTACCTGGCCAGTTAGGTCTTAAGATGTACTGTCAGTTACGAGACTCCGCGCATTAGTTTGAAGTTGATAAGTGATACATGTAATGTTTAAGTACGCCTCTCTTGTGTACAGTCATTTGACTGACCAGTAACATCTGCTAAAATTTTCCTAGAATTAAGAGGAATTTTGTTTTCTTTTTTTATAAATGTCGTTCATTATACACGAAATGGTATTTATAGTAAACACCAGTTAAAAGGGGGATTAATCTTGTTTGAGTTGATTTTCTTGACTATTAGCATCTGGAGCAAATTAATATGTATGCTATTGGCTTTTCAGTCTCACTATATATGATTGTTAATTTGAATGAACTAGCTGTACCCTGCAAAACCTTTGCATAGAGTTATATGCCCTTAAGCTTGATCGGTAGGCTAGGTTATTTTTTGGTTTCGGGCAGATCCGATTTTTTTCATGATTGTATTTTAAACTGGAATACTGTTGTATTAACTCTTTACTTTCGATTTTTACTCAGAACCCACATCGCTTTTATTCTATTAGATGTTTTCCTTCGCGTATGTCGACTTAAGCCAGACAAGTCATATAGGTCAAGTTTGACATATAACTAGCAATGACTTCTAAAACAGTTTTCGACCTAAAAAACCACATCGACGTATCACATAAATGACATGTAAGGCGCTTGTGACATCATAGCCAGCAATGGCATTTGAGACGGCATTAAAAGTTGCTACGTCATCACTAGCGTCATCATGTTCACCACTTCAGAATTTGTTTTTGTTTAGGAGATAGCAGCGCCGCAGTGGATCACAATGATGCCCGACACAGTTTGCCGCCATGCTGGTAATTCTATTGGGCAGCACCGGGCTATAACCACCGCAGTGCCTTATTTAAATGCAGCACCATCGCCAAGTTTTAACACTCTCTGGTCTGTTTGCTGATCATTCCACCAAACTCTAACATTTCAAAATTAAAGATGCTTCTGATTTGATTTTTTATTCTTTCCTCGTATTGCTCCTCATATTGCTCCTTCCATCAACACACTAATTATTCTTGGAGATTAAAAACAAATTCACAAGTTCCTCGAAATTTCCAAAAATTGACCTTAGTTTCCGTCAAGTACAAATTTGTTTCTCAAAGCGTATAAAATACACCATCAGCTGCTTAGAAAATTTCATTAAACTGTTTTCTGCAATCTGTGGATTCCATCGAAATGATTCCCCAAACATTCCCCAACATGTATTCTTTATTTCTCTCTTTCTATTCCCCGTTTACAAAAATGTGTAATTCTATATGTCAGAAGTTGACAAAAGAAGAAAAAAAGTTTCAATTTTTCTTCAAAAGATTCGATTCCCGTGGCATGTCTGGATGGCACACAGATAAGATGACAGGGGGGGGGGAGTAGAAGAGTTATCCCCGGAATTGTGGAACCTGGCTCCAGGTTCTCCTCTCGCTGACATTCTGTGAATGTATATGTTTAGACAACTAGCGACCGGTCTCTCCTCTTTGTTTGCAAATAAAAGACGGAAGTCGAGGAGTGCGGGGAGGAGCGCTGGATCTAATGTAGACCTCCCTTCAATCAAAGCTATCGCTCTTTCTCTCTCTCTCCCCCCCTCTCTCTTTCTCTCCTCTCTCTTGATTTCTCGCCCTCTTTCTCTCTCTCTGTCTCTCCATCTATCTCATCTCTCTCTCTCTCTCCTCTCTCTCTCTCTCTCTCCTTCTCATTCTCTCTCTTTCTCTCTAACACCCTCTCTCTCTCTCTCTCTTTCTCTCTCTCCTTCTCTTTCTAACACCCTTTCTCTCTCTCTCACCCCCCTCTCTCTCACTCTCTTCTCTCTCTCTCTCCTTCTCTTTCTCTCTCTTTCTCTCTAACATCCTTTCTCTCTCTCTCTCTCTTTTCTTCTCTTTCTCTCTAACACCCTTTCTCTCTCTCTCACCTCTTTCTCTCTCTCTGTCTCTCTCTCTTTCACTCTATTTCTTTCTCGCCCTCTTTCTCTCTTTCTTTCTCTGTGTTTTTCTTTCTCTCTCTCTTTCCCTCTTTCTCACCATTTCTCTCTCTCTCTCCCCCTCATCCCTGTTTTACAAATACTTAGCTTCCTTAATTGCATTTTGAAATTCTGAATGGGGATTTCCACTTATTGACCTTTGTATTAATATCATTATAATAAAATAGTATACTTGCAGTATAGGCTTTAAATGATTGTTGCACGTAAAAGTTCTGACTAAACTAAAGATTTAACCACACCCCACCCTCACACACTCTCCATCCATCTATCTAATATATATATACACAAATATTTCCAGGCTAGTATAATCCCAGGGGTATTTACTAAATGTAATGGCCAATGGCTGATAATAATTTACCTGCATTAACTTAAACAATAAGAGAGTCATACTCACTCGGGTGTTCACATTGTTACATATCAGTGTACTTACTCGGGTGTTCACATTGTTACATATCAGTGTACTCACTCGGGTGTTAACATTGTTACATATCAGTGTACTCACTCGGGTGTTCACATTGTTACATATCAGTGTACTCACTCGGGTGTTCACATTGTTACATATCAGTGTACTCACTCGGGTGTTCACATTGTTACATATCAGTGTACTCACTCGGGTGTTCACATTGTTACATATCAGTGTACTCACTCGGGTGTTCACATTGTTACATATCAGTGTACTCACTCGGGTGTTCACATCGTTACATGTCAGTGTAATCACTCGGGTGTTCACATTGTTACATATCAGTGCACTTACTCGGGTGTTCACATTGTTACATATCAGTGTACTCACTCGGGTGTTCACATTGTTATATATCAGTGTACTCACTAGGACGTGCACATGTTACATATCAGTGTACTCACTCGCGTGTTCACATTTTTACATGTCAGTGTACTCACTCATGTGTTCACATTGTTACATATCAGTGTACTCACTAGGAAGTGCACATGTTACATATCAGTGTACTCACTCATGTGTTCACATTGATACATATCAGTGTACTCACTCTGGTGTTCACATTGATACATATCAGTGTACTCAATCATGTGTTCACATTGATACATATCAGTGTACTCACTCTGGTGTTCACATTGATACATATCAGTGTACTCACTCATATGTTCACATTGTTACATATCACTTTACTCACTCATATGTTCACATTGTTACATATCACTGTACTCACTCATGTGTTCACATTGTTACAAATCAGTGTACTCACTCGTGTGTTCATATTGCTGCATATCAGTGTACTCACTCATGTGCTCACATTGCTACATATCAGTGTACTCACTCATGTGCTCACATTGCTACATATCACTGTACTCAATCGGGTGTTCACATGTTACATATTATTGTACTCACTCATGTGTTCACATTGTTACATATCAGTGTACTCACTCATGTGTTCACATTGTTACATATCAGTGTACTCACTAGGACGTGCCCATGTTACATATCATTATATCCCAGACAACAAAGACGAAGGTACGGAGACACGTTTCATAATGTTCGCTGAGCGTTAACTGCTAATTACTAGCTGCATCCATGGAACATCGCCAGACTGTGATAGATGTTGGTGGATGATTCATCTCTGAAGTTATTTTATACACAATGGTGGTTAATGTTGGTTATAGAAAAAAACGAAAAAAAAATATAACAAGAATATTAAACGTTAGTACAACAAAAGAAATAAGCTTTCTCGTTAGAAAATTTCTGCAGTATTGATGCATTTTTTTTATTTTATGTTTTGAAAAACATGATGTAAACACAGGCCTAAACCATTTAAAAAAAAATTGAGTAAGAAAAAAATTATTAAAGTTTACTCTTGACAAGCAATTTAAATAAAACAATAAAGTCGGCTTGAACAAAATGTATCATGCATAGAATCTGACAAGCTTCATTGTTCGGTTATTATTTCAAATTAAATATTCTGTACGGATAGATAGGCAAACAATAAGACAGACAGGTGGATTCAAAGACAGACAATATTGCGGTAGATTACTATAAGTTACAGGCATAGATAATGGAAAATGGAGAATTTATGATTTATGATTTATGATTGAATTATTTTTATTTGTTCCTGACATCAACTGAACATTTATAATTTTCTTTATAAAATAATATATATATATAAATTAGATTTTTTTTATTATTTTCAATTACATTTATTTTAATACTGAATGGGTAAATAATTCTCCAAAATGTAATATATATATATATATATATATATATATATATATATATATATATATATATATATATATATATATATATATAAACGACATTTAAAAAAAAAATAATGCCAAAACAGAAAATGTGCATGAATAATTTTTTTTAATAACATTTCTTAGTACTGAACGCCCGATTTCTTAAATTATACTGTAGAGCAGTGTTGCCCCGGAGGGGGGGGGGGGGAGAGTTTGGCTGGGAGTTTGGCGCTGCACAGGGACTGAGATCGTTAGGTAAACATGCTCGGCTAAAGGGAAAACAATGAAATAAGGAAAACCCATGACCGTAAAAAACAATATATATATATATATATATATATATATATATATATATATATATGCAAGTTAATTTTATTTACTAGGCGTACTCAATATTACGAAAATAAAAAAAAGGGCGGTACATTGATAACGAAAGTTTGAGAAACACTGCTGTAAAGAAATGAGGGTGGGGGGGGGGGAATCACATATGGCTGGGTTGAAGAAAAAAAAAATTCATGGCTCGCACCAAGTCCGCGAGATTCTGGTCAAATAGTTTTCGGTCTTATAAAAGCTGGGGCCCGGTGTTCCATTTCTGATGCTGATGGGAGATAACTCTGGTAGATTACAAGATTACCTCGTGCACTGTCAGCAGACGGCTAACATCAATTTCAGTGACGTCATCGCCATGTCACCGTTAAGAGAAACAAAGAGGATGGGTTGGGGTGGGGGTGGGGGTGGGGGTGGAGGAGAAGGGTGTGTGCGTGTGTGTGGGTCAGAGAAATGTTTTGGATGGCGTCTGGTAGATGGGGGATGGATGGAGGGTTGGCTGATTTAAATTGCAAGCCATCAACAAAATCAAAACTTAAAACATTTGAAAAAATCGTAAGAAGCTAGTGTATGCGTCACGTGATGTTTAAACGGATGATTGGACATTGTAACCACGCCCACCGATAGAAATTTCGGGCCCTTGGGAAGGGCTGTCACGGGCCCCTCCCCCCGTTCTAAATATAATATTTTCAAAAGTTGATAGGCCAGCTCATTCCGGGCCCCTAAAACTCGCCGGGCCCCTGGGCATTCGCCCCCTCCCCTCGGCGGCCCTGCTTGTAACAATATAATGTCCATTTAATCAACACATATGTTTTTCACAGTATGTATTATCGCATGGTGATATGTTTAGTATTCCGTTTTACACTTGTTACTTGTTACTAGGCTGTTCCGACTCTAGATCCACTGCTTCTAGACTAAGCTGTTCCGAATTTAAGACCAATAAATGCCTTTGTTACTTGATAAAAAATTCCGCTGTAAAAAAAGAAAAATATTTGGGACAAAGGTGGAATGGGAAACAGGAGGGTGGGGGTGTGGTGGAGGGGACGGCCGGGCAGTTCCTGATTAGCTGGGAGTTCCCAAGGGTCTTAATTTCCCCGAATGAATTTCAAATTGCGTTATGAATAATCTATCATCGTGTATAGCCACGGATCCAAACAGGAAGAAAAGAACAACGTCTGTGAAATGTCTGTCAGATTAGTAGTCATTACTAGAGACTAAAGCACAAAGAGAAACAGTAGCACAGTGAAGGGGGGGGGTTGAGAGAGACAGAGTGAGAGAGAGAGACGAATGAATAAACAGATATTGTTAGAATACAATGCTATTGTCAATAAACATTTTAAAAGATTTATAAACTTCGAGTTACGCGACTATTAACTGGTTTTACTGACTGCATACAACATAAACGGTGTATTTAAAAAAAACTCATTCATTCGCTGAAAAAAATGTTTTGCACATGTTTTTATCACACGGTGATATGATAAGTATTACAATCACATTTGTTACGGTTTGGTTGTTTAACATTACTAGACTCACTTTATAATTTTGGAGCAATATTTTCCCCCACTTCGCGCTGCCTGAATATGATGTCTTGCTAGTGCTCCGCAGAAAGTCTGTCTAAAAACTCTAGAAATGAAAGGAAGATATACAGGAAAGGCGAACCAGAAATACCGGAACTTTTATAGCTATTTAAATCGAAGATTTATTTTATATAATTACATAATCTTGGAAACTGAATACTCGGGATTCTAGACATTTCTCGAATTGTTAAGTGCCATGCAACGGTATCGGAAGCTCAAAGAAATATCGGTAATAGTATAGCGAATTGTATCGGGAAAGTATCGTGAAATGTATTGGAAAATAGTATCGGGGAATAGTTTTTTGAAATAGTATCGGGGAATAGTATTGGGGATAGTATCGGAAATAGTATCAGAAAAGTTTAGGGAGCAATTAAGCTCTGTAGGCCCCTGTTCCAGGATCCTGTCTGCACTGCATGTATTCAGTCCTTCTTTACGTGTATAGACTACTCAAGTACAATTTTAAGTTTCTTGTGTGGTCGCATAATAAATAGTCAAATATGAATATACAAAGCCTACATTTCATTCTTACTGTTTTATTTTTCAAACGATCAATTTCAGGCAAATGTCAAACATGCGTCATTACATTCCATCAGATTTATATTGCTTCCTTTGGACCCCTCCAACTGGTTGAGAAATGTTGGATGAGAGTTCGGTCATACGTCTGAGGATCGACCGACATTTGCGCGCTTCGCATCCTGCACTTTCCGGAAAATCCCAAAAGGCTGGCATCATGTGTGGAAGCTATATCTTTCGAGTGCGTGCCAGTGGCTGGTGCATTTGGTCGTTTCCTTCGCCTTCTAGTTGACATGCATAGCAAGACTGGCATAGCGACTAAAAGGTCGACAGTTTCTCAACACATTACGAAGAATGTATTGGCGGCGTTGAATTATGTCATCTGTGTGTACACAAGAGTGTCTGTGTGTGTGCACGTGTCCAAGATAAAGGTAAATGCTTTTGATGCTTCAGAATAGAGCTCATTCCTAAAATTGTCTCAGACAAGGACAGACATGAATTTCACATTCGTCAATTTCCTTAAACAAAAAAAAAAGGGGGGGGGGGGGGCTGCCACACAACCAAGTCTTTTTTCATCACCGGCATAGCAGTGGCGTAACTGGGGGTCGGTGTGGGCGTTCCACCACGGGTTTCACTTTTCTACCGGCAAGGGGCGGCGTTTTCAACACGCTGGGCACGAGAAAGGGGCCACTGGATCTTGTTAGGCTACTGCGGCTGAAAGGTTTGATGATGTCAACGTCAATCTCTCGTCTACTTGACCAGATGGATGGGTGGTCAGGCATTTATTGTGTGCCATATATATATATATATATATATATATATATATATATATATATACAGGGTTGTTAGTATCGAAGTATCGGTATCGGCCAATACAGTATCGCCGATACTTTTTCAGTATTGGTTGCTGTATTGCCGATCCTTTTTGTATCAAGTATTGATTTGTGTATCGCCGATACATTTTAAACGAAAAATTTTCGATACTCGATACCAATACTTCTCTGTTGCCACTATTAGCTAATTGTAGAATAACAATAGTGACTTTAATAGATTTTTTTAAAAGTAATTTTCATAAATTCAATCACTGTTTAATGATGTACCAATCAACCCTACCACTATTAACACCAAGACAACTTGGAACAAAAGGCTGAAGTTGAACAAAACTTAAAGCGTTCTTTAGCAGCACACTGAGTGCAGTTTCCACTCCACTTGGGCTACTCGACAGGGTGATGCAGCTTCAATAATAGTCAGCTGTGCAGTTTTACTCGCACGGCGGCAGAACCGGCTTAATAGTAAAAGTCTCCTGCTGAAGCAGACAGATATCTGGAAGATAACTCATCAAAAGAAATGCTTTGGCATTAACACCCTACCCAAGCATTAAGAAATTATTTTGATGAGTTGATCCGTTAGTGCTGGTATTGAGCGCCCGTTTTCATTAGGTGCGCGTCTTTGTTATGCCATTATGTTCTAGGCTAAGCAAGGATTGTTTTGAAATGATGGTCTTCTTACATGCCGCTGCCAAGTGGTGAAATAGTAAAGAAAAGTTCCCTTAGCTCTGACGGGCCATCGGGGATTCATATGTTTCTATAAACTCGGCATATGAAGGGACAGTGTAGCTAGCATAACGCCCAGCCGCCTTTACTTCCCCAGCTTAAAGTCGGGCACCTATTTAAAAAAAAAATGGATGAACTTAGAGAGAAATTTCATAGTTCCTCACCGAGGATCGAACCCATGACTCTGAAGTCGACAGTCGAGTATCTTTGGGCACTACTTGGGTCATCCGTCAAGTACTAAAGTGATCAGTATGAATTAGTGCTTTTGACATTGTATTTATTTGTTTTCCCTTTTATTTTTGAAAATCCTTGCACTCATTATATTTTAAATAAAAATACTTTTGTTGTTCTCAAAAGTATCGGTATTGTATCAGAATCGATTTTGGCAATACATTTTTACTTGAGTATTTGTATTGATATTGGCGGTACTATTTTCATGAAGTATTGGTATCGGTATTGACGATACAATTTAAGAGTATTGTTAACAACCCTATATATATATATATATATATATATATATATATATATATATATATATATATATTACCAAATGCCTTAACTGATAATTGGAGTTGAAATCAACATAGAAAGTGTTAAAAATTGTTGTGAAAATTAATGCAAGTGCAAAAGTGCAAAGACAAATTGGACACAAAAATCAACATAACATATTTTTTCCTGTTTCTTCTCTTCCCTTTTCTATCCCCCACCTCTCTCTCTCTCTCTCTCTCTCTCTCTCTTGCTCTCTCCTTCTCCCTCCCTCCCTCCTCCAGCGCGGCTAAATAAATCACTCTCATATTTAGTTAGGAAACAGATTCACATAGAGTCCTATTATTTCGTTTCCGTGGAACAAAGAAAAAACTTGACAGCACATTTTGTGAAACAATGTATTTTGTTGTTATTGTTGTAGTTTTTAAATACACAGCGCAGGGCCAGCGATACAGATAAAGATCTGGTTTCTAGGAAACACAACAGCAGTGGACAACAATGGACAGAAATTTAAAAAAAAAAACAATAAAAATGGGCAGGAAATGTGTGTCTCATTAATTAAGTATTCACAATTTGCCACATTACACGGCAAATGGGCCACACTTCAGTTTTAATCGATGTAGTGACCACATGTGGCTCTATCGGTGAATTTTGTGTGGCTCGCAGTGAGCCATTTTTTCCCCTTGGTAGTTATTCACTTAGTTCATTCAGACTAGATAATCAATATATTGTTGTCGTTTTTTAAATATTTTTTACAAAGTAAAAAAAAACTACAAAACAGAAATACGTCACTTACGGAATTCGTGCGTAGCCTCCCCTAAAATAGACAATAAAATTTGTATATAGACTGCCTAATGTCTGCCTATCAATATATCTACATATCTGTTTGTCAGTATGTCTTTCATGCTTGTTTGTCTTTCTGAGGTTTGGCTGAAAAGTTGCTTATTGATCCTCATATATTTATTTATAAATTACACATTCTAGCTGACTATTTGTATGTCTGTTGGGGGCCCATATAACATTATGTTAGATAGGAATCGGTACACAAAGGAGCCCATAGGTCATAGGTCATAGGTCAGTCACAGTATTCACCGAGACTCCGACATTACTACAACTGACCTCATATTCTTGTCTCCGCATTCACACAAAACGTTTGCTAACAGTCATTGTAGCTTTAAGGTCAAGGCCTGTGAATACATCGACATTCAGAGGCTGTCCTATACATATATGTGTGTGTGTATGTGTGTGGGTGCGTGAGTATTTTTTTTTAATCAAGTTGGTAGGGGACGGGTGGTCGTGTGGTGTAGAGCGCTCGACTGTCGACCGGAGGGTCCCGGGTTCGAATCTCAGTGAGTACTTTGGGATTTGTTCAGGTCCTGGCGAAAGTCCCCAAGTCCAGGTTTAAATGGGTACCTGACTTTATGTTGAGGAAGTAAAGGCGGCTGGGCGTTGTGCTAACCACACAACCCCTTCATATGCCGAGGTTATAGAAACAGATGAATTCTACACTTCATCTGCCCCGATGGCCCGTTAGGGTTAAAGGAACTTTTTTTGTGAATGGATATACATTCCATGAATAATTGGCTACAAAAAATTTCTTGTTTATTTTCTGGGGTATTTTTATACCTCATCCGTAATCACCCCTTTTCTTTGACCACGTGACATCCAGAGACTGTGACGTAATCGGGAGTAAATAAGCCACTTGGTCACATGACCAACCGAGATATTGAAACTGTACAGCTGTAGACTCTCTCAGGAGATATATAACCTGTGACCTGCCAGTAAGTGAAACTGTGAAACTGGCAAGGAGATAGGCATGATGATATCAGACTATGCTTACATTCTCCTGGTGACATTCATGCCTATATTATCTCTATAATTGGTGCAGTGTATTTGTACGGAATCCAAGGATTGCACACTAAACAAATAGTGTGAAAGAAGATAATTGTACAGCTAACTGTACATTTCTTATAGATGGGCTAACTAGGCAACGCTTAGGGGCCCCTGCCATTATTAGATTCTATTAAACTTGTTGCCAAGGGGGGCCCTGCCAGGTACTTTAAACTAGGGCTTCGAATAAAAAGATATCGGTACATATAAAAAGTCAAAATGCAATAAAGGCATTAATCTACAGAAACAAGGTTTTTTTTATCATTGTGTGGACTAACACCACACCACTGCGTGGACTAACACCACACCACTGCGTGGACTAACACCACACCACTGCGTGGACTAACACCACACCACTGTGTGGACTAACACCACACCACTGTGTGGACTAACACCACACCACTGTGTGGACTAAACCACACCACTGTGTGGACGAACACCACACCACTGTGTAAACTAACACCACACCACTGTGTGGACTAAACCACACCACTGTGTGGACTAACACCACACCACTGTGTGGACTAACACCACATCATTGTGTGGACAAACACGACACCATTGTGTGGACTAACACCACACCACTGCGTGGACTAACACCACACCACTGCGTGGACTAACACCACACCACTGCGTGGACTAACACCACACCACTGCGTGGACTAACACCACACCACTGTGTGGACTAACACCACACCACTGTGTGGACTAACACCACACCACTGTGTGGACTAAACCACACCACTGTGTGGACGAACACCACACCACTGTGTAAACTAACACCACACCACTGTGTGGACTAAACCACACCACTGTGTGGACTAACACCACATCATTGTGTGGACAAACACGACACCATTGTGTGGACTAAAGCGACACCATTGTGTGGACTAACACCACACCACTGTGTGGACTAACACCACATCATTGTGTGGACTAACGAACACCACACTCAGTAATAAAATTCAAAATATCCCCACACTTCCCCATTATTTCCTCAAACTCCAGTCAGGTTCCCATTTAAAGCTATGTCTATTTGAGGGCGCTTTTTTAACCCAACTGTCACCAGAAACTGGTAAAAGTCCCTCGATTCTGACCGAGAATCGAACCCTGGACGCTCTACACCACTCAGCCACTAGTCTCTCAATAATAATCAGCAGTGACCTTACAAAATCTCATCTTCTCATCCAAAGTTGACTAGTATGCTATAAACAAGAGATCAGTAAAATGAAACTAACTTAATGAAATGTACAGATGTTTTAGAATAATTTTTAAATGTTGTAATGTAGTCACTAAAACAAAACAGCGAAGTACATTTGTCAATAGTATTTTTCGATGCCGTAGAAATATGATTAACTATCACCTTTCCCTGATAACGTTACCCGATCTGTAGCCATGTCCCGTCATACCAATGTGTCCAGATAGTCACTGACTTAAATCTATACACCATCAGCCTCGTTCTGGCAAAGTTGGATCAGTTCTGGAACACTTAATGAAGTACAAGATGATGGAAGGATAGGGGGGCGCGGCAACAATCAAAGGGAGGACAACTTCAGTGTCGAAAATTAACTCCCCCTTCTTCAACACTATTCTTAAATCATATTTTCTTCTCTCTATTCCTTTCACATTCTCTCGGTTCAATCGTTCAGCCTCTCACCTGCCCCTCACACCCTCCCCCGTCCCTCCCGCCTTTCCATTTCTCCCTTCAGTTCTACCCCCCTCCCCACCCCCACCCTTTCAAGTAAATAAGAGCAGAAGGCAATCGTCTCTAGCCTCCCAGGCTCGCTGTGTACCTGTCTTTCTCTCTACGACCTTTTTTCTTTTTTGGCCAAGTCGAGATCCACTCTATTACTATCTACATTTCTTTTTGTACCCCCCTGTCACCCATCCCTCCCCCCCCCCGCGCCCATTTTTCCCCTTCCTCCTAATACCGTGTGGCGGCTAAAATTGTATGTAGTGAAAAGCTATGCTGCTAGACTGTGCTAATCTTCGCAACTTCGCATCTTTGAATACTTTACTTACGGCGTTTACGCTACAAAAATACATTTTTAGAAATAGCGCAAAAAAAAAAAAAATAATAAATAAAAAGCGTGTGCTATTTTGTGCTACCTTTTATCAGTCTTTGTGCTACTATTTGTCACTCTTTGTGCTTATTCGGTCTTTAACTGTCTGCAAGCACTCTTGGGGGGGGGGGGGAAGGAAGGAGGGGAGTGGGGAGGGCGGGTGGTAGGGCTGAGGATGGTAGGGCTGAGGATGGTAGGGCTGAGGATGGAGCCACCGTAAGTTAATTTACTACCTTGTTTCCAGGAGTCAATACAAAAACCTGACGTGTTCAAGGGACTCAGAACTATTTTTATGTTGTGTTTTCTCTTTTGTCACTGGCAGGTATCATCAATATGATTAGTTCTGGATCCAAAACTGACATCTTGTGAAGCCTTTGAAACTGGAACTAACAATAATAGAACGGGACCGAATTCCGATACCATGAGACCCGGAAAAACAAAAAACTACACTCTTAAAAAAAAAAATTTGGTTGACTAAGTTAACAAATAGAATAGGAAACTAGAATGAAGCAAATTATTGCAGTCAACAGTATAGATGGGTATTATGTGGATACACTAAGAGAAAAACGCAAGAATGAGAATTAAAAAAAAAATAAATTTTCCTCCAAAAATGCGCAAATCACTAAATAATGGGGCAGACTGACCATTATACTGACCGGAAGATGATGGGCACGAGCAGATGGAGTGGACATTTAGGGTTTTGAAATTGTCAGCGACGCGTATAATCTATGGCCTACGTGATGAATCCACGCAGCAGCGTAGGAAAGGTTCAGTGGGAGCCTCCAATAGCTAGCTATGGCTCTGCACCTTTGGTCATCTTAACTTCGGTGGAATTAGAGGAGTAGCGAGGGGTGGGCGGGAGGCCATCATACCCCGGGCGCTACTCATAAAGGGGCGTCAAATGGTATATTTTACATATAATATTACATGGTTTTCTATTGTAAAGAGGGGGGGGGGGCTAAAAAGGTATTAAAAAGGTATTGTGCCCCGGGCGCGAGTTAAGCTCGCTACGGCACTGGGTGGAATATAGTGTTACAAAAATTGCCCCAAATAATAGTTAGACATTGGACAATAAACAAATGGCTCAAGATCACCTTAACGTGAACATCAATTGGATTTAAAATGCACAACTGCTTATTTCGGAATAAAACAATCATTTAAAAACGGGAAAAAAAAACAGTATGTTTTGATTTATCCTAATAACTGTTAGATAATAACGAAAATTGTTTTAAGTAGATCAGTCAGAGGGGGGCCATCAAGAGCACTTCGGGGGCCCCTAGCATTGAGGGCCCTTCCGCTTTAATTTTTTAAAATTTCTGTACAACCAAGCTGAGCCTTTTTTAAGGGTGGTGTGGCTGAGGAGCCCTAAAAGTCGTAGTTTTGATAGGCGCCCTTTAATTCGTGTCCCCCCCCCCCCCCACCTCATGTTTTCGAAAAACTATTTAGCACATATCTTTAAACACACACTTATGTGTATTAAGCGTGGTGCCTACGCTACAGACGTTGTTGTAATAGGTTCCATGACAATTCCCCACATCAGTCAATTCCCCACATTCCCAACTCCCCACAATTACAATTCCCCACATCACAATTCCCCACATTGCAATTCCCCAAATTCACAATTCCCCACGTCCACAACTCCCCACATTGGGATAATATGGAGTGCACTGAATTAATAATATAATGAAGGAATTCTGAAATGCAAATAGTAGTAATTAATCTCCAAAAGTTTTATTTCAAGACAATTTATTGAAATGCATTACTGATTACAAAATACAAGTAACTGATATACACAAATGAACAAATGAGTTTAATACAAAATATGCTTGGTAAAAAATAATGAATTAGATAAGGCCCTATTCCATTTGCTAATAATTCCACTGTACAGGTTTATCTAATAAAAGAAAAATCATTAAACTAAATGTACAGTACAAAAACTATTAATAATTGACAAGAATGACTAAAGTACACAGAAACTACTAAACACAAAGGTTACTTTGGAAACTGCATGTTGGCCAATTTTCTCAAATACTTAATCTTATCCTGTTGATTGGCATACCCTTGGACAGCCTCAATTACTTTGCTATTTAGGGTCTCATACTTCTTCCTTTTTGGCTGTGGTCTGCCATCATCTGCATCAGCCAATGTCTTGCTGTGGATGGCCATGTCCTTCTTCAGACCTTCCAGAAGATCCCACACACCTGGATGACTGCAGTGAAACAGGGCTCTCAGTGAATTGTGGTATCCTTCACAGCAGTTTGTTGTTCTTGGTAGGCCAGTAGCAGCAGCTTCAAAGTGATTCCAGATTCTAATGGGAAACACTGCATCTCTGCCTCTTACTCCAGTAATGTAGGTTGATTCAAAGTAGGCAAGAAGGTCATTGTAATTGTCTTCATCAGGGAACTCTGCTATCAAGTCATTGAACAGGCCTCTGACATCTTCCACTGGCACAAATGCCAAAGCTGCAAGTGACCTCATCTTGAATCTCATTGGCAGCCGCTCTTGATCATCATAAACTGTTTTCAATCCAAGGGCCCCAATTTTTCTTAGAAGACTTTGGTTAAGGTGAAAGAAGCAGCCTTTGATCTGTGCCTCTGGAAAGGCAGTTTGGGCAGCAGTAATGCAAGCCTTTTCAAAGTCCAGAAATGGATTAGAGCTAATCCCTAGTCTATGGTTATAATAAATATTATCCCAATGTGGGGAGTTGTGGACGTGGGGAATTGTGAATTTGGGGAATTGCAATGTGGGGAATTGTGATGTGGGGAATTGTAATTGTGGGGAGTTGGGAATGTGGGGAATTGACTGATGTGGGGAATTGTCTGGCCACCGTTGTAATACACACATACACACATACTCACACACATACACTCACACACACTCATACACTCACACACACACACACATACACTCACACACATGCACATACATTCACACACACACATACACTCACACACACATACATACACATACACTCACACACATACACTCACACACACATACACACACATACACACACATACACATACACTCACACACACATATACTCACTCTCACACATACACTCACACACATGCACATAAATTCACACACACACACTCACACACACACATACACTCACATACACATACACTCACACACACACATACTCACACACACACACATACACTCACACACGCACACATACACATAGACTCAAACACACACATACACACACATACACTCACACACACACACACATACACTCGTACACACACACATACACACGTAAAGGGTGGTGTGACTTTTATGTGGCGGGGTCAAGACACGTTTATTGGCCCTGTGCTGCCGGCCCTAAACCTGGCCTCACACATGTTAACAAGACAGTTGATGCCATTTAAAGGGTTTAAAGGAAATAAAACATTCCGGACCTACATGTCTGTGACACCCTCCGCTAGAACTTGACACAATAATAAAGTCGCTATTACAAGTTGTGCACTCAGCGCGCTAGTAGGAATCAGTTTACGTCATATGACTTTGAACAGAGTCATGTATTTTACGTGTACTGCACTCGGCGCTATAGTTGGAATCAGTTTACATCATATGACTTTGAACAGAGTCATGTATTTTACGTGTACTGCACTCAGCGCCCTAGTAGGAATCAGTTTACGTCATATGACTTTGAACAGAGTCATGTATTTTACTTTTACTGCACTCAGCGCCCTAGTAGGAATCAGTTTACGTCATACTACTTTTAACAGAGTCATGTATGTTATTAGTACTGAACTCAAGCTTACATCCATGCTGTTGCTTACATCCATGCTGTTGCTTACATCCATGCTGTTGCTTACATCCATGCTGTTGCTTACATCCATGCTTACATCTATACCCAGGCCTACAACTGTACACATACTCCAATCTATACTTAAACACAGGGCCGGATCTACAATTTAAGGGGCCCTAGGCCGAATAAAATTTGAGGCCACATTTTGATTAATACAAAATGTTGCCAAGTTTGTTTTTTATTTTAGTATACTACTCACCTACCCCTTATTTTGAGGGGCCCCTAGGCCACGGCCTGGTCAGCCTATCTGTAAATACGGCTCTGCCTATACCAGCAACTATGTTAAATGTCTTTGTCCACGTTTATATGTTTGTGTGTCTATGTCTGTGTCTAGTATGTTTATGTCAACATCTGCAGAATGAGATCCCCCGTATTTGACTATCTTGTGTCTTGCTATATTTAATGGAGTCTATAATACTCAGTTCCCACTGACAGTGAATGTAAACATTTGACACCATATCAAATGAAGCCACAAAGGATTCTCACACTGCATAAGGAAACTCTTTTTCAAATTCGTATACCTCTCCTCCCTCCCCTTTCCCCTCCCAAAAAGATCAAGGTTGAGGTCAAGGTTTTCATTTTCTTTTTACTGTTGACGAAAACAAAAACGGGTATAATTCATTTCGTCATGTACAATTCATGAGTTTCACGTGCATGTTATAAAACAAAGGGCTCGTTCTAATCTCAGTCAAGGCCCAAAAATGAAAACAGCGTTACAACTAAAAAAAAATGTATTTCAATTTCAGAGGCACTGAATAATGCACAAGTTGACCCTCGCACGTTCATGGCCAGACCCGTGTCCCTCCACATCATTCATGGCCGGTCCCCGCGACCATCACACCTCATGCTGAGGGGGGGGGGCTTCAGGAGACGCGCAAAAATATTTTCTCACTCCGTCATTGGCGGTTTGTGTAAATGTGTGTGTGTGTGTGTTGTTCAAGTTCTCAAACCGTTACCCCATTTTATTGCATAGTCATAATTTAGGCTTGTAAACAAACACACCACACACACAACACACACACACATACCACACACATACATTGAATTCTAAACATAGTTAGTCCTAGATGAGTTAATGTGTAATTGTGTCATGACATTATGAAATATGGTGATCTTCATTGATCATATGGTAATGCATGGTAATATACACACATTATATATATATATATATATATATATATATATATATATATATATATAGAGAGAGAGAGAGAGAGAGAGAGAGAGAGAGAGAGAGAGAGGAGAAAGAGAGAGAGAGAAAGAGGAGAAAGAGAGAGAAAGAGAAAGAGGAGAAAGAGAGAGAGAGAGAGAGAAAGAGAGAGAGAAAGAGAGAGAGGGGGGAGAGGGAGGGAGAGAGGGAGGGAGAGAGAGTGAGGTAGTTAGACAGGGAGAACTACGAAAACTTTTGAGACTATAAAGATACGTCCCACCTAAGACCTCCCATTTACGTCTCTCTCATTCCGTTTAAAACGTATACGCTCATCAGGGGATCTTCCTGATCGGTCCACGCACTGAATACTACAACACAAGCGGCGTGCTTGTGGAAGGGGTTGGGGCCGTGGGGGTTCACATCTGCATGTCTCGGTCTGTCTCTATCTTACGTTATTGGCTGTTCGTTTTCTTTTTGTATGCGTGACCTTGAAAGATAGATACAGATTTATTTTGACCCCCTAAGGAAAAGTTTCTCTTGGATACACTCATAGCATCAGATTTAGTAGAAATTCATACTGAAATGGGCCCCCCCTATTTTCAGAGAGGGTAGGGGAGCCCTAAGTTATCGCCCAATTTTCATTTCCTCAAAGAACGGCTCTGCCAGGAGATATCACCCAGTAGGTTGATCGTGTTTCGAACCTTACTTCCGGTATTCACTCAGATCTATTACGAATGGTTAGACATTGACAATGGCGCTTGCCACGCCCCCATCATCAATGGGAGACAGAAAATCGTGCATTAGCATCTAGATATTGTCTCTAGACGACAGAACATCTTCATCGTCTTTTGATAAATCTGTGTGCATTATTTGATACACAACACAAAGAATAAGATATACTAGCTGTAACCTGCAAAAACCTTTGCATCGAGTTATATCCCCTTAGGCTTGATCGGTAGGCTGGGTTATTTTTTGGTTTCGGGCAGATCCGATTTTTTTCATGATTGTATTTTAAACTGGAATACTGTTGTATTAATTCTTTTCTTTCGATTTAATGCAGAACCCAAATCGCTTTTATTTTATTAGATTCTTTACTTTTTGTTTCTCAAATAGAAACCAAAAAAAACAAACAAGAAAAATTATTTCAGAGTCGTGGGTTTTGTTTCACTGTTTTTAACATTATTCGGTAAATTGATAAAACTTAATGGAAATCCTTTTTAAGTATAAGATTTTACGACGTCTTAAATCTTCTGGCGTCTTTTACGACTTACATTTTTTTTGGGGGGGGGGGGGGGGGTATAATTCATGCGTCTGACGACATCAAGATCCATAAATCCAATTTTTAAGGGAGAAGGGCGGGGTGGGTCTGACTTTTTTTTTCAGTAGCTCGTAATGAAACTATTCACCCAACAGGACTGACGTCATTTACAATTGTAATCATTATAATAAGTAAATTTTATTTTTTTTATGTCAGAATATGTCGGAATAAAATGATATACACGTAAAATGAGTTACAATCTACGCATTCGGAAAAAAATGCTTTTTCTTTACATGTAAAATGTGTTATGCCTTTGACATCTGAGAATGCTAACACTTAAAGCAAACTCGATTCGTGCATTTCTCTCCCTCCCCTACTCCCTCCCAAATCTATCGCAACCCCCCTCCCCCCCAGCCTTATATCACGGATATGACATAAATGTCTGTCATGTGTCATCAAGCTTTATCCGCTTCATTTCTTGAGATGTTTGCCCCCCCCCCTACCCCCCTCCCAGGCCCACCTCTAGTTGAATTGTATTTGTTTTTATTAATTTTTTTTTTGCATGTGTTTTAAACATGTTTGTGTTATTGTTTTATCTTTTATGTTTATTTTGTATGTTGTATGTGTGTTTATTGTATGTTGTATGTGCGTTTTGTGTTATCTTGTATGTGTGTTTATTTCTTTCTGCCCATCTGACATGTTTTATTCTCCTACGGACGTAAAACGTCGGCAGTAAGTCTAAAAGGGTCTGATGAATACAATGTTCTTGTGTCGTTTTTTTGTATCTTCCTTAAAATTGGGCTTAAACCTTCTCAGAAAATCAAGATTTTTTTCTTTTACTTCTGTCTGTCTGTCTGTCTCTCTCTGTCTCTCTCTCTCTCTCTCTTCTCTTTGACGTCAAGTTAAGCGAAACATTGCTATGAGGGTCAAGGACGCATCGTTAAAGCGATAGTTTTGAAAGCGTTCTATTGGAACTTCAAAAGGTGTTTTTTTTGTATTTGTATTCTTACCAGTTTCGTTTCCTTCCCTTTCAGTTTTTGTTTGTTCTGTCCATCATGCTCATTTCGGAATGAGAGTGTTGATTGGATGACGTCATTTTACAGGCAGCGAGCTGTAGGAGTGGGTGTAACGAATTTTTATTTTCATAAACTTGTGTCACTCTTTGTGATTGTGTCACTCATTGTGATTGTGTCACTCTTTATGATTGTGTCACTCTTTATGATTGTGTCGCTCATTGTGATTGTGTCACTCTTTGTGATTGTGTCACTCTTTGTGCTGTGAGTATAGCGAATGGACAACATCTAAGTTTTTTTGTTGCAAAGAATGTTCACACAAATGTTCACACAAATTGTTCACACAAATGTGATCACTGAAATGTTCACACAAATGTTCACACAAATGTTCACACAAATGCTCACAAAAATGTTCACAGAAATGTTCACAAAAATGTTCACACAAATGTTCTCACAAATTTTCACAGAAATATTCTTCCCTCTAAGAAACTGGTTCTCATTCTTAATTATATTATAACTAATTTTATTTATTTATCTTTAGAGGTTTATATAAATGTTTAGGAAGATAATGCGTAAATAAAAAATATGTAGAGAGAAATAGATTTTGTGTAGATAGAGAAATAGATATTAAATGAAAGTGGTGATCTTTTTTTATTGTAATTCGATCATGAATCAGAAAGTATATAGATAGATAGATGTAGTATATAGATAGTTAGATTAGAAAGATATATTATATAGATTATATAGATAGATATATTATATAGATTAGATAGATAGATATATTATATAGATTAGATAGATAGATATATTATATAGATTAGATAGATTATATAGATTAGATAGATAGATTATATATATATATATATTTATATATATATATATATATATATTAATAGATAGATAGATAGATAGATAGATAGATAGATAGATAGATAGATAGATAGATAGATAGATAGATAGATAGATAGATAGATAGATAGATAGATAGATAGATAGATAGATAGATAGATAGATAGATAGATAGATAGATAGATAGATAGATAGATAGATAGATAGATAGATAGATAGATAGATAGATAGATAGATAGATAGATAGATAGATAGATAGATAGATAGATAGATAGATAGATAGATAGATAGATAGATAGATAGATAGATAGATAGATAGATAGATAGATTTAAGCCATATTTTTTTTCATCAACCGGCTAATTCACTGAGAACCCTCGGTGGACTCTGTTGTTTTGGGATGTATTCCCGTCGTAGCTTACTTCACGGTGTCTGTGCGAACAAAACAAATACGTTTCTCTCGGTGATTCCCTCTCTCTCTCTCTGTCTGTTCCTCACACGGTGAAGTACTTTACCAGATGTAGTTCGTCTTTTTCTTTTTTATATATATATTCAACATTCCCCTATATTCTTCCCACCCACCCAATACTTTTCTTTGTACCATCCCCCCCCTCCCCGATTTCTCTTCATCTTTCCGCTTCTAATTTCGCGTTCCTCTTTTTTTTTTATTCATTTTTTTGTTTTACCTGTAAACAAAATACACGTGAAAAAGATAGATTGATGTCGCTGTGTTGCCGTGAGTGACTTCATTTGTTCCGTGAGTGACTTCATTTGTTCCGTGAGTGACTTCATTTGTTCCGTGAGTGACTTCATTTGTTCCGTGAGTGACTTCACGTGTTGACCTACAACTTAATTTGCTTACTCTGGAACACTGAAAACACATTCCAATAAACATAAAAGTAAAAAATAATAAAAAAAATTAAGCCAGGTTTTTTTTTTTGTATTTTCAAATTATCTTCTTAGTCTTAATATATCAGTCACGTGGGTTTACTCTGCCTCTGATCCGTCAGTGGCTCTCAACTTCTAACCTTTGATCCCATCCAATAACACACACATATATTTGAGATCTTTAGCTAAAGGGAGGTTAATGTTGGGACAAACTGATATTGAAAGTGTATCTTACAGTGTTTATTTAGAATGATGTACTCGACTGAAGGTACCTGGCTCGATCTCCGGTGAGGACCAAGGAAATTTTTTTAGGTCTTGGCTCAAGTTCCCGATATATCTCCCGTGGTGTCTTCATGGCCATTGCACTATCGGCTATGGTGGGGATGAAAGAAGGGCACCATAAAAACCGTCCCATTAGTGGTTTATAGGATCTAAGAGATTACATCTCATACTTACATGGACTTCACACACACCCAACCCAAAAAGAAAAAAAAAAACAACACAACAAAGCCGTAACCGGCCCAAAGTTACATTTTGAATTCATCATTAAACTTATTATTGAACTTGCTGTGTAATCTATTGCTTACAATATTAACATCTTGCTAAAATTATTGCTTTGAATCTAAACAAAGTAAAGCTCCCTTAGCATTAACGGGCCATTGGGGCAGATGAAGTGTAGAATTGACCTCGGCATATAAAGGGTTAGCACAACGCCCAGCCGCCTTTACATCCCTAACTTAAGTCAGTTACCCATTTAAAGCTGGTGGACTTATTGAACGATTTTGAACCAAAATTCACGTGTAAAAAGGTCCAAGGTCCTCACCGAGGATCGAACCCAGGACTCTCAGGTCGACAGTCGAGTATCTACACCACTCGACCATCCGTCGCGATTTTAGATCTTACCTAATTGCTAAACCTTGAGATATACATGTTGTTTTAACGTCTTGCTAATAGGCACGTTTCATGCATTTTTCTAATCAATGATTTTGTTTTAACAGCAAACATAAAATAAATTGAACAGTCTACCATCCCAGTAAACGTCCAACATTATATCACCAACGGAATCCTAAGCAATCGCCTTGAGGGCGAGAAACATCCCAAGTCGAAATAATGTCTGTTTATATCACACTTCCTTCCTTGAATTATCTCCATTCTGCCTCCAACTGATTCAGACAGTTATAGATCTGGTTTATGGCCCTGCGAGGGTGTTAAGAATCCAGGCAGACACGATGTAAGGGGCTGAAACATAGAAGGTTGCATAATCTTTTTTTTTAAAAAACGTATCTTTATAAAGAAAGATCATTTTGGGATGTGGAAGAAGGAACGATGTCGAAGGGGGGGAAAGGGGGAGGTGGGGGGTGTCCCTGGGATAAAAAGAGTAATTTAGATTTTTTGTTTATGTAAAAAGATAAGAATTAGATATTGATGATAGAAAGAATGAACATAAACAAGTGTAGCTTTGTATTTGATGATAAGAGTAAGAGAAAGAGAGAGTGAGAGAGAGAGAGAGAGAGAGAGAGAGAGAGCGAATCAGTCTCCATTTTAAATTCTCGCTTTTATTTAAAGTTCTTTTTTTTTTTTATCTTATCCTGGTTAGCGAAATGAGGGGAGGTAGGGGTTAGGTTATAAACATTCTTGTATCCATCCACTTGGGGGGGGGGGGGTGCGGGGGTGTGTGTGGGGGCGGGGGTGTGTGTGGGGGCGGGGGTGTGTGTGGAGCGGGGGTGTGAAATGTTGGTTAAGAGGTGAGTGGTATACATGAGATGGCGCTGGATATAGTTGATATCAGATCTGAGGAATATATATATATATATATATATATATATATCAGTGATCTTGTTAGTTTTACGTTGTTTAATTATTAACGTACAAAGTCCATCACATGTGAAACATTTGGAACATTGATTTTTTTTTTTGTTGTTTTACCAAATGTTTTTTTTTTTTCTCAAAACCTTCAGTAAATAATAAATCATTTTTTTTTATCCCGTCATAACTCGACTCGTGATTTTTTTTTTGTGTGTTTATTTGAATCCTCTTCTCCCCCCCCCCCCCACCCCCGGGGGGCTGCCTGTCTGCGTGACGTCATAAATCGTCGTAAATCTTTTGCATGTGATTTTTTTATATTCTCACCTCATCTCTCTCTCTCTCTCTCTCTCTCTCTCTCTCTCTCTCTCCTCATCTCTCTCGTCTCTCCTTCCACCTCTAGCACCTCTGTTCATCTTTTATCACCCTCTCGCATCCTCTTTCATCCACCCCCCCCTTCCCCCCTCTTTCTCTCATTCTTTTTCTCTCTCCCACCCCACCCCTCCCCCACCCCGACTAAATCCAAAAAAACCTCCGTTGTCCCGTGTTAGCCAAAGTAACCGTGTAGGCAGTTATACTCTGATAATCTCCGACCCACTTCTCAGAAATGGCCCCGTCGCGTGACTACAACGGTGATTCTGCGGGTTTTATTTTAGTTTTATATTTCTATTTCCGATTAAAGAGGTGTTGACTTATTTCTTGTTTTAAACCCCCGCACAATACGAAATAAAATAAAAATATCGCGCCCGCGCGTGTGTGTGTGTGTATTTGTGTGTGTGAGTGAGCTTGCGTAGGTTATGTTTAAGTGAGTGAGTGTGTATGTCTGTGTGCGTGCGTTTGCGTGTGTTCTTTCATCCGCCATTACAGTCTGGATAAAGACGGAAGTTGTTCAGATGTAGTTTCCCTACTCATGACATCTGGATGACTGATGGGAAGGAAATGAAAAGGGGAGGGGCAGATTGGGGATGGGGCGATTGGGGTTTGGAAAAATGGGGTGCGGGTGGTGGTACGTAGTAATCAAATGAGCCGAGATTTAATGTGAGCGTAGAATTTTAATCAATTATTATTTTTTTTTAATTAAACATTTATTTTTCACTTGTATTGCTGCGATGGTAGGTCTGTGTTTGGCAAATGCGTGTCTGACTATTCCCCACTGCTAATGACGGGGGCCCACTTTCAATATTTTCTATTTTATTTTGCAGTGGCCCATTCAAACTTTCTAATTAACATTTATTGTTGTTGTTTTTTTGAAGAAGAAATGTTTCTACCATCAAAAAATGTTTACTAGTTCTTTCTTTCTTTTTTAACTTGCATTACGTGAGTTAAAATTTCTGGAAGATCTAACTGTCACGTCCGCTACAGTGGAAGGGCACCCTAGGTGGTAGTCACTGGCTCAGGGTTAAATTGGCCCCTGGAAGCGTTTAAAATGTACATTTAACTAGGACTCCAAACCGTACATATGCATTAAAATCAGGGCACACTTAATACATTTGAAACCATCGGCAAACAAGATTTAAAAAAAAAAGAAATAGACTATAAAGAAAGTACTGATTTCAATGGATTACATTGGAGAAAATGTCTTGGTGTGCCGTGATATCAATGGAGAAAGTGTATTGGTGTACCCTGATATCAATGGAGAAAATGTCTTGGTGTGCCGTGATATCAATGGAGAAAGTGTATTGGTGTACCCTGATGTCAATGGAGAAAATGTCTTGGTGTGCACAAATTTCAATGAACAATATGTCTCGGTGTGCCCTGACCTCATTCTGCTCACAGGCAGCGGCGGACCCTGCCGGTCCACGTATAGATTTGGTATAAATCAACATATTGACATTTTGTCATAGAAACAAATAAAAATAGTGAGATGGTGCCATGAATGTATGATAACTGTCAGGATGCAGATGGCAGTGATTGTCACTTGGCGCCGCATTGTGACCCAACTAACAGGGGAGTCAATTGTTGTATTACCTGGCACCCCCACAACCCCCCGTCTCACCTTTATTGTCTCCCCCTCGCCTACTGATTAGACAGTGTCGGCTGCATTGAATGGCGGGAACTACAACGGATTTGCCTGTGAAAATAATTCCAGTTTCTAACAACTGCAGATCAAGTTCAGCGATGGCCTTGACATTAGTGGTGGCAGCCCTTTCACAGAAACACAGATGTCGTGCATCAAACGAGGCTCGTAGGACAGTTGTGTTCAAAGACAAGGCCGTTGACTGGCTGGGGCGAAAGGCGCCTACGGGGCTTCGTGTAGATACTCAGAGCCTGGAAAGTAAAACATTTGAAACAGCTTATAAATAACAACAAATGCTGCAATCATTGAAAGGGCAGATCCTATCTATCTATCTAGACAGACACAGACATACACAGAAAGACAGACATATAAATAGACAGACATATAAATAGACATACAGAAAGATAGATAGATAGATAGATAGATAGATAGATAGATAGATAGATAGATAGATAGATAGATAGATAGATGGATAGATGGATGGATGGATGGATGGATGGATGGATGGATGGATGGATGGATGGATGGATGGATGGATGGATAGATAGATAGATAGATAGATAGATCGATAGATAGATAGATAGATAGATAGATAGATAGATAGATAGATAGATAGATAGATAGATAGATAGATAGATAGATAGATAGATAGATAGATAGATAGATAGATAGATAGATAGATAGATAGATAGATAGATAGACTTGTGGACGAACGGACAAACGTACAACACGGATATAAATGAAACTCACAAATTATACGATAGAACCAGATTGCTTGTGATCACGGTACGAATGGAATAACTAACATTATATATATGTGTGCAGCAAATGTACCGGTACGTGTATCGGAGCGAAAGACGTTGATTAGAACCCTAAAAACAACACTGGTATGTATAACAGATGAGTTTCATTAAGGCGACCGAGTTGGCATCCCATGGGCGTACACTGCTGACAGGGGCCAACAATTTCCTATTCCGTTTGTAATGTATCTAACTTGTCAGAGCAGATTGGGTGGAAGGGGCGTGTGATGTTTTATTGGCGCCCCCACCCCACCTCTGTTGTCTGCCGTGTTACGTATACACATCATGTTTGTGCAAACTTGAGAATAAGTGTGACAGCAGCTTGATATCTTTCATTATTAGATATAGAAGAATGATGTGTTCTTTACGGTTTTATTAATTTGTAATGTAATACACACACACACTAACACACATACCCACACTAACAAACAGACACACTCTAACAAACAGACACACGCTAACAAACAGACAGACAGACATATTTCAAATATATCAACTACAGCGCCTCTGAACTATATATGAGGTGTGCGTAAGTGAAGTCCCTGTAGGGATGAGATGAAATCTCATAGTCTCTATAAACCACTCCAGGGACTGTAAATATGGTGCCCTACTTTCTACCCCCCACCAAAGCCGATAGTGCAACGACCAATTGAGCGAGCCACCACAGAACATACAGCGTGGGGCTATGACCGTGACCTGAAATATCCATTGCTCCTCATCGGAGATCGAACCAGGCATCTTCAAATCAACAGTGGAAGGCATTAACCCATCCCTTGTATAACAATAAGGTATCCTCGAGCTCTTCTCTAGCAATGTATCATTCAGTTTATAACACGGGCTTTGTTAACATTTACGAAGTTGTTTCAGAATTTGATGTTTTTTATTAGTCACTTTGTTGGTAGTCCATCATTTGTAATACGCCTGCTGTTTTTACTGCTGTTGTAATGGAGAAAGTCCATGGCTAAAAGTCACATTTTTTTTGTGTAATTGGCTTTCATTTTTTTAGACAGTGCTATGGTTCTTTTTTCATTTTTTTAGACAGTGCTATGGTTCTTTTTTCATTTTTTTAGACATTGCGATGGACTTTTTTCAGTTTTTTCGACGTTGCGATGGACCTTTTTCAGTTTTTTAGACATTGCGATGGACCTTTTTCAGTTTTTTAGACATTGCGATGGACCTTTTTCAGTTTTTTAGACATTGCGATGGACCTTTTTCAGTTTTTTAGACATTGCGATGGACCTTTTCAGTTTTTGTTAGAAACGTAATTTATCTGATGAATATTTTTGACCATAATTTTATGTTGTTTTTTTTTTTAAAAGATCTTTTTTAAGTCTAAAAATGTAAAATAAAGAATGCAACCATGTTGCCTGATAAGGCTGGTTTTTGCTGCAAGAGAGGGAGGAAGGGTGGAGCCAAATATTGACAGACAAGGACATGGACATGTGCGAACTATGGGAGGACTTACAGCTGGATAAATAGATGTAAAGAAAAATAGATATAAAAATTGCCCCTTCCCATATAAACACAGCTCTCTATTTCTTCCGGTTTAAACACAATAGATCGGTTTAAACACAATAGATCGGTGGTTCTTAAACTTGTACACTTACGACCCACTTGGATACCCGTGTAGTTTTTGCAATCATCTGTAAAAAAAAAATATAAAAGTGACGAAAGGGAAAATAAAATGTATTCATGGCTTTATCATTTTTCACTTTACAGATTTAAAATATTTTTTTTTAAAATGTGTAATACATACAGAAATAGAGCACACAAAATTTGCTTCAAGAAAGAGACAATGTATTTATGAATTTCAAAATTTGTCGCTACACGCCATCGGGGTCGCGACACACACACACACACACACACTTTAAGAACCGCTGCCAGAGATAAATGACGATGTTATTCTGTAGATCTGCAGATGATATTTAAATAACCGAACCATGATTAACAGAAAGCATACAAACTGCGGCTTATGGTGAACATACAGACAATGAAAGATGTGGAAAAAACTGTGCGCCCCCCCCCAACCCCCACCCCCTTTCTCCCGTATCTAAACCTATTTGTCTCAACTCGTTTGTCTGTTTGGTTGATCACGTGACGCAAGTCTATCTCTTTGAAGTCATTGTGTATGTGTGTATGTGTGTTTGTGTACCTGTTCAGTTCCCTGAGTAGCAATAGAAGCAAAACAATGCCCCCCCCAAACACGTCCCGACCCCTGCCACACTTTTTTTTTCTCCCCACCCTCATCCCTTTCCTATTTGTAATTGCCGTGGCACCCTGAATTGGCTGGCGTTGTCCGTGTTTGTTTGCCCGGTGTTTTGCGAAACGGTGAAGTAAACATTGGGGGGTACTACGGTGGTCTATGGAGTTCTGTGATTGAGAGAAAAATCAACGCATGTATTTTTTTTTTTATTTATTTACTATATTTTATCTTATTCTGAAACAATCCTGTATCGCAGTGTTTCCCAAACTTTCGACATGTGAGTACCCTCTTTTTTAAATTTTGTAATACAGATTACCCCAAGTACAAAAAAAAACCTTTCCCAGTCATGGTTTTTCTTATGTCATTGTTTCTCCTCATGTCATGGTTTCTCCTCATGTCATTGTTTCTCCTCATGTCATGGTTTCTCCTCATGTCATTGTTTCTCCTCATGTCATGGTTTCTCCTCATGTCATTGTTTCTCCTCATGTCATTGTTTCTCCTCATGTCATTGTTTCTCCTCATGTCATGGTTTCTCCTCATGTCATGGTTTCTCATCATGTCATGGTTTCCCCTCATGTCACGGTTACTCCTCATGTCATGGTTTCTCCTCATGTCATTGTTTTCGCATGAATCGTGCATGCTTACCAGACGTTCTCAGCCCGGTGCAACTTTTACCCCCGTCAAACTACTTGCGTACGCCCCTGGGGTACGCGTACCACACCTTGAGAAACCCTGCTCTATCGTTACGTAATATACATGCATTAAGCATTAATGGCCACGCTTTACAGAAAACGTTTTGTTTTATCCAAAAAAGCAATCGTAGTGATCAATATTTATTAGTTATTTAAGGTGGGTGCACTAATCTAGTTTACGAAAAACGAGCAAGCTTCGCTACATTTGTATAGGAAATAGTTCTGTTTGGACAGAAAGTTCCCTTCTTAGCCCTAACGGGCCATCGGGGCAGATGAAGTGTAGAATTCATCTGTTTCTATAACCTCGGCATATGTAGGGATTGTGTAATTAGCACAACGCCCAGCCGCCTTTACTTCCCCAACTTAAAGTCAGGTACCCATTTAAAGCTGGGTGGACTTGTGGGACGACTTTGAAACAAATTTCACCTGGAAAAATTCCCCATAGTTCTCACCGAGGATTGAACCCAGGACTCTCAGGTCGACAGTCGAGTATCTACACCACTCGGCCATCCGTCCCTTTCTGGACAGAACTTTCTTTTTATTGTAGGGAAATTCCGTTATAAATCCGTCAACTCTATTTATATAATTGGGAATTCGTATTAGAAGCGGACGTTTAGATAGTTACCGGAAATTTTCTAGGAAATTAGTAAAAAATAAAAATTAGCATCGTCTTTTCATTAAATTTACTACTACTACTACTTGATTAAATAACAGGAAATGGAGGTTTATATGTAAATTGTGTTGTTAATTTTGTTGACTTGACACAAATAATAATAATAATGTTAAACAATATTGATATCACTAGGCATTTCGAGCCTGCGTACCTTAAACTTGCGTTCTAGAAACTTACACTAAACAAACTTTATTACCAAACATATTGTAAACTTACACCAAAACAAATGTTCTTTCCCAAAACATAACTAAACTTACACCAAAAAAAAGTTCATTCCGAAACTTTATTAGAAACGTTCATTCCGAAACATTACTTTTTTTTTTACTCTTTCATTGTGAGCAAAGAGCAGGTCATTTATTTATGTTCTCCATCACCTAACATTTACACTCCACCAAAAAAGAGGCACACAACTATATTACTGACCACAACTATATTACTGACCACAACTATATTACTGACCACAACTATATTACTGACCACTTTTCCACAATTCCATCCAGTCTGTCACTCAGTTGGAGATTATCTAGGCAGCCAGATTCTCCCCCCCCCTCACCTCAACCCCACCACCGTTCCCCATATATATATTGAATGATATTGACCGCACCACATTCGTTCTATTCCACCCCCCCCACATCCCTACCCCCCACACACACACAAATATAAGGGTTGGTTGAACACAGGTTAGGTCAAGCTGACCAGACAGGGTGATGAAGAGGAGGTGGTCCTCTCTTGATAGGGCTGGACTTTCCAGATCAAATTTATCATGTTGTTGTAACCACGCATTTCATCAACCCTGCTGATAAACTGAGAAGATACCAACTGCTTAGGGGTGGAGCGGGGAGGGGGGTGGGGGGAGAGAGAGATAGACGTGCGCATGCACACTGATACTTCGAGCAATGGGTTGATGGAAATGTGCTCTATACATATTTCATACATTTCAAATATAGAGTATAAAATGTATAATTTTTTTCACACACATACACACACTCACACACACACACACACACACACACATATCTTACTCAACAGGATTCGCCCACAAAAAAAAGCGTTAATAGTTGTCTGGAACTGCTCTTATATGAGGACGCATTTTTACTTCATTCATTTTTTTATACATTTTTTTTTTTTGTGAAAATAACTCAATAACTTGATATTTATTAATGCATCCTGCCAGACCGATAGACAGGCTGAAGGACAGAAAGATAGATAGAAACACATTTATAGATAAATTGATTGATTATAAATAGATTCATGCATACATACAGACAGATCTATATTCAGACAGACCGACTTGCGGGCTAACCGACATGCAGACGAACTTACAGACCAACAGACAGACAGACAGACAGACATGCAGACAGACAGACCGACATTCAGCCCCAGTTTCTACACTGTACCTAGTGAACACCGTGACGCTGTTACTTTCCATATGTTGGCCTATTTTGTTTTTTCGGTCGTACCTTGACTATGACTACAAAATATTCATCCAAGGGGAACTGGCCACTGGTCATTCCACGAGCCGCTGGTCAATATCACAACCTTTCTCTTTGATGTTCCTTTAATCGGAAATTATGGCGACTGTATGTATGGAACTCTGCCCAGTCTGATACAGACATCTTCTCTTCACAGAAAATAAACAAGGCAACGACAATATTTTTGTTGACATTCCTATACTTCTTGTTTAGTTCTATTCATATACAGTCGATTCCGCTTAATTGGGACACATCGGGACCGGGGCTTTTTGTCCCAATTAAGCGGCTGTCCCAATTAAAAATACAAATTTACTATTGGCTTCTTGGTTTGGTTTCTTTGAGATTTGTCCCAAATAAGCGGCTGTCCCAACAAAGCGGTGTCCCAATTAAGCGGAATCCACTGTATTGACATTTGGCAATGTATTTCATCATTTAGCTTGAACGCGTTAAATCTGTACATGTATTTATTTTTACAGACGATGAGTTAGTCATAAAGGCTCAATTTATATAATTTAATAAATTTCCCTTTGCCCTCAAGAGCCATCGGGGCAGACGAAGTGTAGAATTCATCGTTTTTATAACCTCGGCATATGAAGGGATTGTGTGGTTAGCACAACGCCCAGCCGCCTTTACTTCCCCAACTTAAGTCAGGTACCCATTTAAAGGTGGGTGGACTTGTGGGACGACTTTGCACTAAATAAAACCTGGAAAAATTCCAAGGTTCTCACCGAGGTTCGAACCCAAGACAGGTCAACAGTCGAGTATCTACAGTTCTACACCACTCAGCCATCCGTCCCACATAGAATTTACGCATTGGCTACGGTAATATCAAGACGGAGTTCGTATTTTTTTTCCGAGTTACATCAATAGATATTGCTCCACACCCTAACCCTATCCATAACCCTTCTCCTAACCCTTTTCCTAACCCTAATATAATTTTTTTGCCGGTACCCGAAAAAAAAAAATGAGTACTCCCGCTAACCCTAATATAATGGCGCTTGATGTAACCGTAGCCACTTCGTAGAATTTAATCGCTAATGAAGAAAAGAAAAACAAAATCTTGATTTAGCTTACTTCTTAGTCTGATATTTGGTTTATCTTTGTTATATTTGATTATTGTTAGCACGAGACGGTTTGTTGAGAGTGTATCGGGCATACAACATAATTGAAACATTTTTTTTCGTTTGGTGGTACGGTGTTCATGAATGCGCCATTGATGCCACAAGGTAAACTTATGCGACACAGATTATCGCCCGTAATTTTATTTAGATTGCTAGCTCAAATGTTGTTTTGTATTGTCAGGGAAGGTGGGGGGAGGAGGCAGCAGACGACCCGAGCACTTGTTAGGGTCCAGTCGGGCCCCATTTTTTTATATGTTGTCAGTGGCTCCATATTTTCTGGACCCTACCTTTGTTAACAGTGTTTGGTTTTTTTATAATTTTTTTTTAAAAACTTTTCCTCGTTAAAATCTGTGTTAACAAAATCTTCTAATATCACTGGATCCCTTGAAACATGTATGAACGTGATATTCTATATTCACCCAATTCACCCAACAGGTCCACGGTATGTCACAAAGATACTTAGTCTAATAATGGCGGCAGTAAGCTTGCTGGCGCCCTGTGAAAGCTAAACTTGACCCCCCCTCACCCCCACTTTTGAGGTATCAGTTGTTTTTTTTTAATACGCCCAATGAAACACGTTGTTTACGCCCAATGAAACACGTTGTTTACGCCCAATGAAACATGTTGTTTACGCCCCATGAAACATGTTGTTCACGCCCAATGAAACATGTTGTTTACGCCCCATGAAACATGTTGTTTACGCCCAATGAAACATGTTGCTTACGCCCAATGAAACATGTTGCTTACGCCCCTAAGCAAAAGGTGCGCCCCGGGGGCAAACGCCCCATACTGTGGATACGTTGAGCTGGCCCTGTATGGTCACATGACTTACCCCACATTGACTATATTGATTTCATATACACTACTTCATTAGCCTACCTCTGCTGAATGCAGTGACGTTGCCTACAACTTAGGGGGGGAGGGCACTCACGTAAAATGAATATCATTGGCCCTCTCCGTCCACCCCATTTTTCCTAGAGCCCCCACCAATGTTCTCGCTAAGCTGAGCGCGTGAGCGATCACTCACACGAATTCAGAGCGTCGCTCATACTACACGTACGATCGCTCACTCCGATGGACGACATCGCTTAAATCGCTCACAAATTTTAACCTCAAACCAAAATGTCGCTCAGAGGCAAACATTTTTGCTCACTTAATACCACACCTTAGAGGGAACATTGGCCCCCACCCCTCGCCGAAGGATGTTAGCCCCCTTGTGACCTCACCAATGGCTGCATGTATAGTGCCGTATATACTACCGGTATATATACTAACTAATCAAACTTAAAATTGATCTACCTGACGCCCAACAGAGCCATAACCCCCCGACCCCCTACATCAACCTTGCTCTCCACGCTCCTCCTCCCCGCCCCCTCTAGCCCCCCCCCCCCCTTACCGATTGACGCCGTATCGGCCAGTTGCTCACCACCGTGTGTTTGCTCGAAGATTGAAGCACTCACCAATTCGTCCTTGTCTCCTGGTAACCTTCGCCTTATCCATCACCACGTGTTGTGTGTGTCCGTGTGTGTCCGTGTGTGCGTGTGCGTGTGTGGATGTGTGTATCTGTAGAGGAAGTGTTGAGGGCAGTAGGGGAGAGTTAGAATGGAGGGGGGTGGGGGGAAGATTGAAGCAGTTGTAATATAGGAAGGTGATGGCCATTTGAGGTAATAAATGAGCAAACATGGGGGTGGGGGGGTGTGGCACAATAAATGAGCAGACAGGGGGGTGTGGCACAATGAATGTAGACTGCAAATTGAAAATCAGCCGTAATAAGACACACACACAAATAGAATGGCGGGATTGATTGAAAAACAAACAAAAATGCTTATATATATATATATATGTGTGTGTGTGTGTGTGTTAATGTGTGTGTGTGTGTGTTTGTGTGTGTGTGTGTTAATGTGTGTGTGTGTGTGTTTGTGTGTGTGTGTGTTAATGTGTGTGTGTGTGTGTGTTTGTGTGTGTGTGTTTGTGTGTGTGTGTGTGTGTGTGTGTAAACAGATATTTAAAAATAAAACAACTAAGAAACTGTTGAAAGGTAGAAAAAAAATGAAGATGAAATGATTTAAAAAAAATAGAAGACATTATGTGTTGGCTTGTCACTCCCATCTTATGAATACTCTCAACATGCATTCCTCTCTCTCTCTCTCTCTCTCTCTCTCTCTCTCTCTCTCTCCCTCTCTCTTACGCTCTCTTCCTCTCAATCGACTTTTTTTTTTATTTCTTTGATTTCCTCCAATTTATTCTGTCTATCTTAGTTATCATCCCCCCACTAGCCCCCCCCCCCTCCCCCGTCCTTTGGGAGATTTTTTTGTTTCTGCTGTCCGGGGGTTAACACAAATATCACGTCTGAATGTTCCGTTGTAAAATCTTTAAAAATTCTTGAACTCTCTCGAACTCTCTCTCACACACACACACAATCACACACACACACACATAATTACTCTCTCTCTTTCTTTCAGAGTCTCTCTCTCTCTTTCTCTCTCTCACATAGTCACTCTCTCTCTTTCTCTCTCAGTCTCTCTCTCTCTCTCACACACAGTCACACACACAAACACAATCTCTCTCTCACACACACACACAGTCACACACATAGTCACTCTCTCTCTCTCTCTTTCTCTCTCAGTCTCTCTCTCTCTCACACACACACACAGTCACACACATAGTCACTCTCTCTCTCTCGCTTTCTCTCTCTCACATAGTCACTCTCTCTCTCTTTCTCAGTCTCTCTCTCTCTCTCTCACATAGTCACTCTCTATTTCTCTCTCTCTCACACACACAGTCACACACACACATAGTCACACACTCTCTCTCTCTCTCGCTCTCTCTCTCTCTCTCTCTCAAACAGCCACATATTCACAAACTCATATTTTTTCCCCATTGATTTGAGTTAGATAATAATTTAACAATTGCCAACCACGTGATAGAGTGCTGTAACATTGGTCAATTCATATTCATTTCCTCAATACATTAGTAAGCTGTTAACTACTTCCGCTACCAACATAGAACAAAAAAAAAACTATCTACTTACACGTGTAAACCACTACACGCCATTCAAACCGCTACTAGCCAGTAGCGTAGGGAGGGTACTGCGGGGGTTGTGCGACCGCACTGGGCGCCGAACTAGGGATGGGGCCCCCGAAAGAGTGGTGTTAAATGTTTTTGCACTTTTCCGATTGGGAGTAGGGCGCCGAAAAATGTAACTCCCACAGGGCGCCTCAATAGCTAGCCACGGCTTCGCTGCTTTCATACAATTCTAAAAACTATTTCCCTGTTATACTCCAAAACCAAATACATGTAGAGCAATGGAACATATGACTGCACGATTGTGTACACACACACGCACGCAAACACACAAACACACCAAGTCACACACTGCTCACATCTCGGTGTATTTCACCCATTTTTCGACCCCACTACTCCCTATTTCATCTGAGCACTAAATCAGTTTAGGTCTAACCACTCCCTACTTACACCGCTACAACCCTACCTATTTATTAAAAAAAAACCCGTCTACTACTATATTTACCAAACCGCTACCACCAACACAAAGTATTTGACTCATTTCGTCCATGTCCAATCTCACAGCCATCAAGGAACTCAGATCATCAAATATTTTTCCCCCCTCTTTTTTTTTTTGATCCCATTGATAAATCGCCTGCAATTATTCCATCTACTTTTCTTCTTCAAATTTTTTTTTGTATTTTTTTTTTACTTCGCCAGCCAATCAGAAAGCAGTAAATTTAAGTGAAGATGTTAGCGACAGGTGGAAAGATCTGGGGGCGGACTGGCCCTTCAGTCGGGCACTTGAGAGGAGCCACGGGGGTTTAGACAGAGTTTTATAATCACTCAGTGCTTATACCATTTCATGACTATGTCATCAAGTGTAGAACTTCAAGGGTCGCTTTCAAATAAAAACAAAAACAAACTAAAAAAAAAAAGAGAGAGAAAGAGAGAGCAGTCATGGGGAGAAGATAAAGTCAGCCACTCACTAAAAAGATGGTTTATGGCTCTGTGAAGAGAAAGGGGGTTGGGGGAGGGGGGGGATAGTAAAGTGGTGCTCTGTGGATCGAGTGGTCAGAAGGATGTGGGAGGAAGAAGGTAGGGAAGAGCGAAATGCCGAGATGGGAGCAGGGGGAGGGGGTGAGGGATGTAAACACGAGCGGCCATATCTTCATGTTGCCCTCTTTGTTTCCGGAATTATTTTTTTTTTACGTCTGCTTCTCAGTTGCAGTGATACCTGACGTTAATGGCGGAAACCGTTTTATTTCTTGATGTGGCCGACCTGTCAGGCGAGTTTGCTTAGAGCAGAGCAGAGAGACAGAGAGAGACAGAGAGAGGATGAAAGTAAAAGAAACCTTTGCCCTGACCATTGGATATATTTATCGGTTGGTCAGATCTAAGAGTTGAGGGCTAAAACTGGACTAGCCAGTATTAGTGCATGGAGCGATACCTTGGAATCGGTAATGAAAATATCGGAACTTTTAAGAATCGGAACAGGATATTTTTTTTTTACTAACTTTGCTTTTAAATTCCAAATTGGATTGTTAGGAATTTAATATTTTAGCCTCGGCACATTTTTCGAACTTTCCATAAGTCCATTGGTTAAGTGAATCGGAGAAAGAGTCACGAATTGTATCGTAATCGAAAAATGAGTATCGGAATCGGTAAATAAAAGGGTGTCTGGGTCAGTAAAGAGCAGACGACATTCTTGTCAAAATAAATGTGTCTTACTCACACATCAATGCTGCCAACTATTTTCTTGAAGATTTATCCAGAAAATATATGAAATACAAAACAAGTAATACAAATAGTATATCAAAATGACACAGTGAAATTGTCCAACTCTATTAATTTATAGATTTTTATTATTTGAAGATGTCTCCTAAAAATATCAAGATCTGGATAAAAAAATATCTAGATTGGCAGTCCTTACTTTCAACTCATCAGAATGAGTTAGATTCAGATTGATGACTTGTTTGGCCCAGACATCGGATTCGTTATGATTCAAATCGTGTCTTATCGTGAATCATTTAGTATAGGCTTTTTTTATTCATCACAACAGTTCTTCCTTTGTGAGGGTTACCGACTGTTTAAATATGAGCAATAGGAGCGGGTGTAGGGGGTTGGGGGGGCGATATTTCTTCTAAGGTGTGGTATGAAGTGACCAAAAAAATTTTGTATCTAAGCGACATTTTTGTTTGAGGCCAAAATTTGTGAGCGATTTAAGCGATGTCGTCCGTCGGAGTGAGCGATCGTACGTGTAGATTGAGCGACGCTCTGAATTCGTGTGAGCGATCGCTCAGCTCACGCGCTCAGGTTAGAGGGAACATTGGTTGGGAGTGGGGGTGGGTAAATAACTGTGTCTGAACTGTTTCGTCCAGTGTCACTAACTAAAATGTAAAAAAAAACATTTATTCCATAGAGTCATGTCATTCATGACTTTAAGTCATTCATGACTTTAAGTGAGTATAAAGGAAGGAGTGGGTGAGGGGGGGCCTAAGGTGATTGAATTTGACCTTGTGGGCAATATTTGACCTTGTGGGCAATATTTGACCTTGTGGGCAATATTTAACTTTACAAAGATTCATTTTTGCAAAATATCGGAAATAGTTGTTTGTTTTAAAATATCCTCCATTAAATCTACAACGGTTATGAATGAAGTGTAATGAATTAGGCAACCACTACCGGTGTATGTATGTCTTGGAGAGTTTGGAATTTCAACGATTGTCATATGACATAGCCCCCAGCTTCATGGAATGAAGTCGAAAAGATAATTTATCTTTATAACATGTCTCTTATTGCCGCTAGGTGGCATATTGTCTATAATAATTAATATTGTTTCTTAAAAAAATAATATTTGTATAATAAATAATATAGTTTATAAAAGATAATATCTTTTGACCGGGGCATTTTTACCCGTCTCTCTCTCTCTCTCTCTCTCTCTCTCTCTCTCTCTCTCTCTAATTGATTCTCATGTACCAGGGTGAGCAATATTTATATTTTTATAAAAGATGATATTGTAGATAATAAATAAGATTGTTTATAATAAATACGTGATATCTTTAAATCACAACCAGAAGCTCTAAATAAACAATATTCTAAAAAGCTCCGAGGTTTATAAATCAAATCATCTCTAAATGAACAGACTTGCGCGTAGCCACAGACTGTGTGCTAGCCAGACTCTTGCTCTACGACGCTCTGATGGGCTGGGCTGTTCGTGTTTTTGTTCACTTAACAATAAACAGATCTCTATAATCGCGCGGTTCCTTAAAGATCTAAATATTTATGGAATCTTTATTTTTATATACACGCGTGAGGCGCTTTTCATGTCTCCCGACCCCCCATTCCACTTCATTTTGGATGATAGAGCATCTGGTCCACTTAGGGAGGGTCAGGTGTAAAAGTAAGGGGCCGCCGCTGTAAGATAATCTTTAATATGTTGGTGACCTGGGAGTTGGGGGGAGGGAGGGGGAGGAGTTGTTGGGTGTGTGTGTGTGTGTGTGTGTGTGTGTGTTATGTTAGGGGATATGCATGAATCAGAAGTGGTCTGTTGGTTGTTTAGACAAACGCGGGGAGGGGGGGGGGGCAAGTGTTGAGTTAGTAGGGGGAGGGAGAGGATATGGCGAATTTCAAGACTTTCTAATAACAGAGTCATTTCTATGCATGGCAAACGGAAAGGGGTAGGGGGAGGGGGCTGGAGAACGAACAATCTAGCCCAGACAGTGGTCTGGTTGTCACTCACTGACACAGAACATGTACTCACCCTGTTTTAAAAACGTTTGACCCATTAATTGATGTAGAGGTGTGCAGGTCTGGAAACATCTTGCACTGACATTAAAATTACCTGCCCGCTGTTTATGTCAGAAATTTAAAACAAATTGTTTATTTTTCTGGACATTTAAAAAAATCTAATCGCCGACGGAAGTTCTTTGCTTTAAATGTCATTTTGTGTGCACAATCAAATTCACAAGCTCTTTGCGCCTTTCACAAATTGTTGAGCGCCTTTTATACACATATATATATATATATGTGTGTGTATGTATGTGTGTGTGTGTTCATATTATTATATAATTCCTTTTTTTTCCAAAGTTTACATGTTTATTGTTTAGTTGTCGAGCAGGGGTGGCACATTAACACAAAAATAAAACAACTGGAGGGGATGGCACAAGACTGAGTCCCCCCCTGCTCTGATGATTCAATTCCTACACTTCCATCTACAATGGGGAGGCCATTCCATTTATTTTATATACTTGTCTCCCCTTTCTTCTCCCCCCCCCCACCCACCTAACTCCCTTTTTTACTCTTTAGGTAGATAAGAGATTCTTAGCACTTGGTACCACATGTGGACGCGGAGGCATACTGCCTCCGGGGGGGGGGGTCATAGGTATTGGTATATGGTGATGGGGTTAGGGTTTGTGCATTCTGGTAATGTAACCTTCTGAATGAGGTCACCCACGCAATGAAGAATAATGGAGCATCTACAAAACACATGTCGAACATAGGGCCGGAAAAAAATGGTGTAGGGGGTGGGTGGGGTGGGGTGGGGGGTGGCAAATAACGCTCACCCTGGTACATAAGAATCAATTATTATTTGGGTGTATTTGAATGACTCTTTGAGTTAGAGAGAGAGAGACGGGTAAAGTGCCCCGGTCAAATTGTCTGCCCTTGAGCAAGGAATAATCTCTCGATCCGACCATGGTGAGACAGGGGGTGTGTGGGAGGGGGGGTGCCGTTGTTTATGGCAGCCACCCACTAGGGTGGGGAGGGGAGGGGGGGTAGTGAGGGCCACTTGATACACGTCACATTACGACATCTTGATCTGGGAGCAAAAAGAGAGATAGGGGTGAGGGTAAACCTTAAAACAAGACCCCTGTGTGTGGTGAATTGTATTCATTTAATCGGTAGCGTACTACAGTATTTTTTTAAGGAGCCCGAGGGGGGGGGGAGGGGGGGGAGTAGAAAAAAATACAACCAAAATGTCTATTACAGTATAACTAGCTGTACACTGCAAAACCATTGCATAGAGTTATATCTCCTTTGGCTTAATCGTTAGGCTAGGTTAGTTTTTGTTTTCGGGCAGACCCGATTTTTTCATGATTGTATTTTCAACAGGAATACTGTTGTATTTGTTATTTACTTTCGATTTAACGCAGAGCCCAAATCGCTTTTATGTATATTAAATTTAATTCTAATCGAGCATTTCAATGTATTCATATTTATCTATCCTCCTTTCAATAAAGTGGATTAAGAAAAACACGTTAAGATTTATATTCATAAAGAAGTAGCTCCTTTATTTTTTTCTTCATCTTTTGATTAAGGTCATTTCTTGTTGGGCCTCTTGACGAACTTTGATTCTGCACTCGACCTTACATGTTATGATTATTGTTTTGGATTTCTATGATCCAAACAGGGCAGTAATATGGGTGTGTTTAAGACCTGTATAAGAGGACATTGAGAGTTAGTGTTATAATCACATAATTCAACACATTTTCGTTGTGCATTGCGAAAACAAAACCCACTTATAAAATGTTAAAAGCTCATTTATTGTATTTTGTTCAAATGCGGAAGACACCCTGCGGTGTATGTTTGTGTATGGTGTATGTTTGTGTATGGTGAATGTTTATGAATGGTGTATGTTTGCGAATGGTGTATGTTTGTGAATGGTGTATGTTTGTGGGTAGTGTATGTTTGCGAATGGTGTCTGTTGGTGAGTGGTGTATGTTTGTGAATGGATTTCTTTTCTGTTTCAACACTTCACCTCCTCTAAAGTACTAAACACCAAATACTTTAAAGACAAGGAATACCTTTGTTTATGTTTTCCCCCCGGACCCCCGCTCAACTTAAGATCAAGGCGTGCTGTACATCAAGACATCACCGCTATAAATATACCTTCATTCTCCCCACCCCCTCCACCCCTCTTTTGTGTACGTCATTTAGATTGAGAATCTGGGCATAGCGTTATCTCTCCAGAATCTTCCTCGAGCCAGGGGGACCATCTGCCGCAGAGTACAGCAAACACTGTCATTCAGAGTGTACTTCTGGTAGACGGTATCACAGACCTATATCTGTTCCGCTCACCACACACACACACACACACACTCACACACACCTACACATTACGCCACTCAATAACGCTTTCTTGCTCGCATCAAACAGATTTGATGGCACGACTGAAAACAAACACGTACTATAAAGAGCGCACCGTAAAAGTTCATTAATGAGCAGTAATGATAATAATTATAGAAGTAGAAGGAACTTGGAACAGCCGACATTTTGAGCAGGGCTCTCTGCTTTGAAAACAATAATACCTCTATCTTCTCCTTGGGCCCACGGCATGGCTGTGATTGACCAATGGATACATTTACTTCCTTCGACACAATCGTAATAATGAGTAACAACCTATGGCCGACCATTAAGTCGACTTGCCCAATGGTAAGTGGGCCCCCCCCCCGCAAATTATGTTTTCATTTTGTTTTAAACGTAATTAAATTACACACCTATAGAGTGGCCTCCCCCCCCCCCACCTGATGCAACCGATATTTTCAGACCCAGCCCGCAACAACTAATAATAGCTGATCTTGCGATCGAAGGTTGTGTGGTTGAATTTTGTGAATGAAATCTTTAAACAAATTGTAAATGATCACATCAGAGGTAAACTGCAGTTGTAATTATTAGCGCATTATGTATATGAGATCCACTTGTGTGTCGATTGATGGCATGTAGGCACGGGGGTGGGGGGGGGGATCTTTAAAACAAAGTTTGCGATATCTAACCCATTCAAAAAAAAAGAATTCAACTAACAATAACAATATCATCCAATAGAACCTTACAGAGAGAGAGAGAGAGAGAGAGAGAGAGAGAGAGAGAGAGAGAGAGAGAGAGAGAGAGAGAGAGAGAGAGAGAGAGAGAGAGAGAGAGAGAGAGAGAGAGAGAGAGATTTGGGATTAATAAAAAGTCTGTTTATGAGTTCTTATCTTTTTAACTGCATTTATCCGTCTGCCTGCCTGCTTGTCTGTCTTGTCTAACTATCTGTATTGTCTGTCTGGTTTTGTCTTGTCTTGTCTGTCTGTCTGTCTGTCTCTAACCCTATTCATTGTACTGAAGTAAGCACACAGATAAAAAAAAAGCTAAAAAAAAAATACCACAAGTTCATTGCGACCACGTCTGGTCAGTATAACCTTAAACAGACAGTTCTGCAAGGGGTCAGCTTGAACCGGTGGTCAGTTTCAAAGCTGCAGCAGAGTAGGGTATTTTGACGTTTCCGTTCGGTCTGCTTGATGCTCTGGAGCCACGTCCGTTAACTGGGTACAGCAAGTTTGTACGTCTGGGGAAAAAAATACAACTACAAGAGTCTGTGATAGTGTGTGTGTGTGTGTGTGCGTGCGTGTGTGCGTGAGCAGATTCAGTTCTAAACTTAGAGACGCGCACATTTGAATCCGGTGTACGCGATAAATACCATCATCTTTTTCCCCAAGGTTTATTGACTGCTATTAACACACAAAAACAACAACTGATAATACATGGTACATCAATCAAGACTTTGTGGTTATATTATACATGTATTACAAACAGCAGGTCTCGATATACAGTGTGTTTCTTTATACGCGTTACCTTGAATAGCGCCATAAATATTTATGACATTTTGCAATGAAGGTAGAGAAGAGAACTGTAACCACTGCTTTTATATATATATAGAGAGAGAGACAGGGCTCGATTTACCGCCGGGGATGCCGGGGATATCACCGGCACTGAGAACTGTCATCCCCGGCTCTGCTTTAGCTAATATATTCCAGCCGGGGATGAAATCATAGAAATTTATCCCCGGCTCTTCAGAAATTTTTGTTCATCCCCGGCACTGGTTTTTTTCTTAAATCGAGCACTGGAGAGAGAGATATTATATGTACAATGTACACGCCTTGGAGTTGTTCTAAAGTGCAAGAGGTGATATTTGAAATAGTTATTAGATAACAGGATAAAGAAAGTTTTTTTTTTCTTTCTGGCATCATCACAACTCAATAATAGAGCCAACGGTCTGTGTGTGTGTGTGCGTGTATGTGTGTGCGTGTGTGTTTCACCGTGCCGACGTCTTTCACATCTGATTACTGTTGGACCTGTTCACCGGGGTGGGGGGATTCTCAAACTGGTGACCCCTCTGTCATGTGGAGGGAGGGAATCAGTGGCTGGACTGGGTCTTAAAATCTTTGTGTTTCCTGCGTGCAGCAGGGGCCCCACTTTGTGAGAGGCTTTTTTTTAATTTAGGGGGGGGCCCTCACAGTTTACTTTTCTAGGTGGCCCATTGGTCAAGTTGACTTAATAGTCAGTCCCGCCTATAATTATCATGCGGAACATAATATTACATATGAATTATAATAATTCTCATTGTTCTATGACATTTTGCACTATGTTTAATCCTATCAGTTTTACTAAATGAAGAGAAATACAGTACACTTTCAACTTTCCTCCCTTATATTGTGGACGGTCATTCCAGATACTGTCAAGCCGGATAGGTCTTTGTTAGTCAAATACTTATGTACCACCCCAATAATGGCTAGATTTGAAGATAAATAGCTTCTCGTGCGTCTTTTGGGGGCACTGGGGAAAGATACATATGTGGGCCCAGGGAAAACTGGGGCCTCTTCTAACGACCCACAACTGTTGAATCCTTTCAGTTTCGCTGTTTCCTATGCCTGGAAAAATTAAGTCCCGACAGAGTAACCCCCCCTTTTCCCGACCCCTAAACAGCCGACTTGTTTGTCAATTTATATGAACGTCTTTATACAAAGGCCGGATAATCGTGATTCACATAGTCAAAAGTCTAAGTGTAATTTTGTTCGGTGTGCATGAATGTAAAAAAATCGAGAATCGCATCGGAAAATAGTACAAACTTGGACCTTTGAAAACAAAAAAAAAATTAAAATAGGAGCTTCACCTCATACCTCCACCATCTGTCGCTGAACGATTGCTCGGGGGAATGGGGGGGGGGGGAAAGGAGCGGCAACACCTGGAATCATCCCAGGGATGTCATCATCTTAAGAGTTGACCGACCCCTAGAGACCAAGGACCCCCGTGTAGTGGGAAGGTTAGCAAAACGGCAAAAACCAATTATCGAGAGCCAATGTCAAATGCCAATTAAATGTCATGCACTTGTTGTTGACATGAAGAGGAAAAAAATTGGAATAGGTAGATGGAGGGATAGCAGGGGAGGGGGGGTGGAGGGTTTGTTGCAGTTATAAAGTGACGTATAAAGGTGTGAGGGAGTGTGGGGTAGAGGAAGAGTGAACCAAAAAAAAAATATTTAAGGGGTGCTAACTCATACTTTGGTTTATGCATAAGGTGAAAAAGGGGGAGGGAGGGAGGGAGGGGGGAAGATGGGTATATGTGGTGAGAGGGAAAGGATATGCGTTTTCGCAGGGAGCAGTGTGTTTATAAACAAAGAGTGTTGGATCTTTGTCTGGGGAACTTAAACCTTTCGTTATTGATACGTCAAAGTTACCATCTACTTGGTTACAATGACTGAGGTAGATGTATGGATTTGTGGCTATCACACACACACACAAACAAACACACACACACACATATATATATATATACATATATATACATATTTATTTATTTATAACATACACATATACACAGACACTTACCTGCGCACGTTCGCACTCTGTCTGCAACGACTGGCTAAAGTTAACCGAAATGCAATGGTGTAGTGAGGGACGGGCAAAGGGGATGATCATCATGCCCCCGGGCGCTACTCGCAAAGGATGGTCGTGCGATAAAGCGCTCGACTGCCGACCTGAGGGTACCTGGTTCGATCTTCGGTGAGGACCAAGGAAATTTTTTTTATGTCTGGGCTCAAGTTTCCGATATATCTCCCGTGGTGCCTCCATGGCCATTGCACGATCGGCTATGGTGGGGACGAAAGAAGGGCACCATAAAAACCGTCCAATTAGAGGTTTATAGGATCTAAAAGATTTCATCTCATCCTTACAGGGACTTGACACACTCCCAAAGGGGCGCCAAATGGTATATTTTACATATAATATTATATGGTTTTTGAGTGGGGGTGGAGGGCGCTAAAAAGGTATTACGCCCCGGGTGCAAGCTAACCTCGCTACGCCACTGCCGAAATGTCAGATTAAAAGAAAAATATCACGCATATTTCTGATGGCCGACTCATAGTGTGATTACATAAACAATTAGACCAACCAATGACCTATGTATTTTCTAGTTTAAAAGGCTCCTAAGTGACCAACTGTACAGATTTATTTGTTTCGTGCTTGAATTCATTAAAAAAAAAACACACACAATCGTTTTTTCTCAAAGGGTTTACCGATTGAAATGGAAATTATTTTATTCAAACCTATTCCCCCACTGTAGTATACACTTTTTTTTAAATATTTCGTAATGTTTTGAGTTAATCTATATTATTTAACCACACATTTTCCTTTTTCGCCGCTAAATCACCGATGATTCTCAAACTTTTAACGATGCACCACCACCACCACCACCACCCATGCTCGGTATTTGCGACACATTTACAAAAAAAAATTATTATCAATTGTTAATAATCCCAATGGATCTTGGTTCAGAAATTATTTCACCACTTTCTTTTCTCTTCCCCCCGCCCCCCGAATCCACCCTCTCCTCCCTCCCTCAACAAATCATCCTCTCCCCCCTCCCCCCTCACAATCACCCTGTCATACGTCATCACTCACTCGGCCATCTCGACTACTCATCACGTGCAGTTGCCCACGCACCTCTTGCCCCCCACCTCCTTCCCCCACCAAACATCGCGCACGCCGAGCGTATAACTTAACCATATGATAAAAGTTTGTCCAAACTTTACTGCACCCCCCCCACCCCAGCATATGACTTGGCCAGGATATTGTAAGCAAACTTTCCTCCCCATTTCCCTCTCCACCTTTCACCCCAGCATATGACTCGACCAGGCAAACGATCCATACCTGTATATATTTATTTATTTTTAAGCGAGAATTTCATTTTTTTCGATCCCCTTATATCTCAAAACACTAGAACCACTGATGTGTTTTTTTTTTCTACTTATAGATACATCTTGTTTAAGTATTTGTGTTTAAATAAAAACACAATTTGTTATTTTGTAGCAGACTTTAGTTAGTGTTGTTTTCTTTCTCTCTGTGAAGAGACGCGCACACGGTGACATAAAATAATAATTTGCACGTCATTTTACGGAGTCGGTTAATGGTGCTGTCCCGTTGTGAACTCATTGTGAACGCTCGTTTGCATGAGTGCGTGTTGCGTGTGTGTGTGTGTGATAGCCTCCAACCCCAGAATTGATAAAAACCTGAGTCTGTGATGTTATGATTCTTCGGGATGGGAGATAATTCAGTTGCCCAACACTGTTGTTGAGGATAGAGAAAGAGAGAGAGAGAGAGAGAGAGTCAAGTGGATAGGTAGGCGATATAAATGTTTTCGGTCAATGTCACAGGCTTTTAAAAAATTATCAACTTTTTGTGAGTGGTCGTTGGCCTCTTAGTCTGTGATGTTTCTGCCGTAGCATTCCATTCATTGTCTTCGGAAAAATCCGATCGTAAAACATGACCAGTCGGGGGAAACCCCCTTTCAATGAATTAACGTACACAAATGTAAGAACGAATTATGAACAAATTTTTTGAGAATCGAAATAGTAGAGATTAGAAACCATGATAAAGAGGTGAAAAATTGTTTAACTGCCTGTGATATAGCTTTTTGAGGAAGAAAAAATATAGCAAAAAGTAATTTTCAAAGTCTACATATTACAATTAATAAAAAGATAATTCAACACGGTTTCCCTTATATAACATTGTATACACTTAGAAGAGCCGCTTGGATGAAATGTAAATATCAACATTGAAAAATGGCATATCCGAGTGGTGTAGATACTCGACTGTCAACTTGAGAGTCCTGGGTTCGATCCTCGGTGAGAACACTGGGAATTTTTTTCGGTGAAATTTGTTTCTAAGTCGTCCCATAAGTCCACCCAGCTTTAAATGGTGGGGAAGTAAAGGCCGCTGTGCATTGTGCTAACCCCACAATCTCTTCATATGCCGAGGTTATAGAAACAGATAAATTCTACACTTCATCTGTCCCGATGGCCCCTTTAGGGCGAAGGGAACTTTACTTTTTTTTATCAACGACACCTTATTCAATGTTAAGTCAACAGAAAATAAAAATTTTTCTTTAGAAGCCCAAGAGCACGTTCTCTTATATAATTCATCTCAAGCTCAACTAAACTTGTACTTTGTTGTTTATTTTCTTATGTTTTGTGGTTCAAAATGTGTTATATAGTCCTTGCACGTGTCAGCTACTGATTATATTAACGGCCATCTTTGTTTTTTAATCGGTTTCAGTGACGTCAGCTACAGGATCGTGTCCCCATGACGTCAAGACGTCTGCCAACGAGTGTTTCACCGCCTACAGCCCCCAGCTGGTCAACATGATGAACAGCGGCAACAAACTTTGTTGCGGGATGGATGTGGAGACCCTGCGGGCCTTCTGCGAGTAAGTCAATTGGTCAACCTCACTGTCCTGTTTTTATTTACGCCCCTCCCCACTCAATGTCCGTATAGATCCACCCATGGTATGTCTAGGTCCACCTAATACAGATCGTATTGATTAAAGTCCGCTGAATATTTCTACATTCCCTCATATTCCATCACTGTTTGTACAAGTCAGCCACATTGCGGGCATTCTGAAAGAAAGTCAATCTCTCTGTCCTTTTTTTTAAGGTCACTTAAGGTCCATATAGGTCCACTCAGTATCTGTAGAAGTCCACTAAATATATGCACGTCCACTCTTTATCTGTACTGGTTACTTCACTACATGCGCAAGTCCACTCAATGGCTTCATAGTGTTCGTAAGTCCGATCATTGTCTTCTTAATTTTTACACCAGTCCACTCACTGCCGATATAATACTCTTAATGTCTTCATACGTCCAGTAAAGTCTATATAGAATAATGTTGTCTATATAGTCGTATCATGTCTTTATAGTACAATCATGTCTATACAAGCCCAGTCATGTCTATAAAAGTCCAGTCATGTCTAAATACGCCCAGTCAATGCTATGCAAATCATTTTAATGTTCAAACAAAACCTTATCATTGTTACCTATGTATAACTTCATTTATTTTTCATACAAGTCAGTTTAAGGTAACGCAACTCAATGTAGGCTTACTCAGTGTAATTGGACTTAGAGTAAGTCCCCTTAACGTAAAGTCCACTTAATGTAAATCAACTCAATGTGTAGGTCCACTCAATGCAAGTCAACTAAACCCACTTAATATTCACACTAGTCCAAACACGTTTTTTTTTTCCTTTTGCTTTTCAATGAATCAACTACTTTCTTCCTCACTAATATGACATTTTTTTTTCTATTCATTCCATTTTCCGTTATTTCATTCCTCATTCCTGAGATTCGCCCCGTGACAGCGCCCCGTTACAGTGCCCCGTGACAGCGTGACTGTATCACAGTATAATGGCGCGGACAAGATCGAGACTGAAATGGCTTTATTTTCAATCCCCTAGGTCCTCTGGCACCTGTTGCAGCCATTCTCTCTTGTCGTCATGGTGTGCCAGTGTGCACATTCTGTGACAGCTACTAAAACAAATCCAGGTGTGAGATCGAGGCTGCTGAAACATTACAATAAACAAACGAATTTAGGACACAACAGTCCCCCTTCATCGGGTGTAATACCCTAAGCTGTCAACTTTTAACACTTCAGAAAACTTCACAACTCCACGACATCTTAATCCCATAATCCTATAATGCGTTTCCCCCCTCATATACTCCATTCAAAGTAGATTTTAAAAAGATAAATAAAAAAAAGGGTCACCACATTCAGAATTTTTACTGATTTTTTTTTTCATTCTATTGTTTCCCCGCGTTAAGAATCTTTGACTTGACAAGTCCTGCTGGTGGGATCTTTAATATGACTTGGCATTAATATGACTTGACACCTTCAATTATTAATTTACAGTTATTATTATTTGAATGGTTGGTAAAGTTAAGTGAGTGGTAAGTTTTTGCTTATCTGATCGTTTCCTAAAGTCGTGGTACTGATAATGACTGAAGGTATTTGTTCAAACTGCACAAAGCGAACTGAATTCTTGCGGTTGATAATGCCATTTCCTTTCGTAATAAAACTGTCTCCCCCCCCGGTAACCGTCGTCCCGTTCAACTCGGGACACGTCACTGTTGAGGTAAAGATACCTTGGGGTGAGGTAAGGGCTGTAGTTAAGGTTGCTTATCTTTGGCCCTTAATAATATGGGGCCCCGTTGACCCCTCCAACTGTTTATTCAGTTCAGCCCGGGGTCTCTGCGGCCCCTTTAACCCCTCCAACTGTTTATTCAGTTCAGCCCGGGGTCTCTGCGGCCCCTTTAACCCCTCCAACTGTTTATTCAGTTCAGCCCGGGGTCTCTGGGGCCCCTTGACCCCTCCAACTGTTTATTCATTTCAGCCTGGGGTCTCTGGGGCCCCTTTGACCCCTCCAACTGTTTATTCATTTCAGCCTGGGGTCTCTGGGGCCCCTTTGACCCCTCCAACTGTTTATTTATTTCAGCCTGGGGTCTCTGGGGCCCCTTTGACCCCTCCAACTGTTTATTCATTTCAGCCCGGGGTCTCTGGGGCCCCTTTGACCCCTCCAACTGTTTATTCATTTCAGCCCGGGGTCTCTGGGGCCCCTTTGACCCCTCCAACTGTTTATTCATTTCAGCCCGGGGTCCCTGATTATAATATGTGGTGGGCGTGACTGACAGCCATTATGTAAAACTTGTCGAAAGCATTCTCGTAAAAGTATTTATAACAACATCCTGATTATCAGTGTACTTCATACAGTACTTTTTTTAAAAAAAAATAAAATAACTAAAATGCTCATAATGAAACAAACACACTGAAATCAATGCATGCACTTAGACGTCATAAATAGACTGTGTGAATATTTCTGTTGTGTCTGGAGATTCAGAATAGATAACCCGACTGGTATCTTAGTATTTTCTCACACATACATTTTTTTTTCTTTACGTATTTATGCGAGTGTGCGTATGTTTGTGTTGAGTGTGTTTGTCATACATCAGTACATCAGGGTCAATGAAGCGTGTGTTTCGGCAAATGTTGTCACGCACCTGACGATGGTTATCTTGGGGACGCAGAGATTAATTTCTAAACCTGATCATATGATGAATGATGAACCAATCAAAAAAGTGGTTGCTTTTTATTTTTTTGAATACGTAACATTATTCTCGCTTTACTTTTGAGCCATGTAGTCAGGTAGTGCAGGATACAGGACATCACTAGTTTTTTCTAAAAAGAATGGGGCAAAACTTAAGTTCAGAGGTCCAGTCAGAGCCGTTCCTAGGTTGTTGTTTATTGTTGTTGTTTTAGGAAGGTTTAAACATAGACTTTAAAATGTATGTGTGGTACTGTGCAAAAGACTATACCGGGACTCTATAGCATCACATGTAATAGGAATTTTAAACTTTGCCTGCCAAAAGATATGTAATGGTCCATTCTTTACTCCTTTAAAAAAAAAACTATTGCTTCACTTGACTTTGTTATCAACGAATGACGTTCCGCGAAGATGTCATTCGAACCCTTCCTCGGCATTGAACACAGCAACTTACTCAGCACTGAACACATTAACTCACTCAGCACTGAACACATCAACTCACTCAGCACTGAACAAATTAACTCACTCCGCAATGAACACATCAACTCACTCCGCAATGAACACATCAACTCACTCCGCAATGAACACATCAACTCACTCCGCAATGAACACACCAACTCACTCCGCAATGAACACACCAACTCACTCCGCAATGAACACATCAACTCACTCCGCAATGAACACATCAACTCACTCCGCAATGAACACACCAACTCACTCCGCAATGAACACACCAACTCACTCCGCACTGAACACATCAACTCACTCCGCAATGAACACACCAACTCACTCCGCACTGAACACATCAACTCACTTAGCACTGAACACATTAACTCACTCCGCACTGAACACATCAACTTACTCAGCACTGAACACATCAACTCACTCAATCTAAAAGTTCCTATGCACTCACTTCAACTATTGCCTCTTTCTAGTTGCCTCTTCTCCTCACATTGAATGGACTTCTCCCACCAGTGCCCTAAAGTTGCCAACACAAACACAAATACGACATTTTGTCTTCTGTATTATTCCAATTCTTCACTTTAGCCGTAAGGCTGAAAAAGATTACACTTTTATTGTATAAACACTCATAATGAGAATGAAATCAAATAATAATTTTAAAGAAGTTGAAATGAGATGTATTGTAGTTTAAGCAGTTAGGTGGGTATTGGCTTGGTGTGGGGGGGGGGAAGATGTAGATAGCAGTATGTTGAATGATCAGGAGGTCGAGCCAGTGCATTGTATGAATTCAATTATGGGATGCCGAGATATGTGCTAGTGCAGAGGTTTTCAACCTGTGGTCCGCGGACCCCCAGGGGTCCGCTGGGAGCTTCAAAGGGGTCCGTGGGCAAGTCAAGGAAATTAGGGATTTTCTCGTATAAAATATGCTTGGTTTGGTTAATTGGTTAGCTTTTAGCTAAACAAAAAAAAATACAAGCTATGCCAATGTTTCAGGTACAGACAACAATGTGCAGAATTGTTTGCTTATGCTACTTCTGAAATATGAACTATACTACATAATACATGTACTTGGGTAGTGAGTTTTTGAGTCATGTCATCTTGGCAATATTTCTTACTTGCTGAGCTATGGCGTCACTGTTAAAACATCCGCCAGTGCGACAGCGTGTGTATTGTTGATAAATAGTCTGGTTGATCATTCTGTAATGTTTTTATAACAACATAGCCTACTTTGGAAGGGCAGAAATTCGCCATAGGTACTGTGAGAATACAATGTCGGTCATGTTTAGAGAGAGTTTGTATTTTTAGGTGACCCATACCTGGGGAAAAGATGACCTGGTTAGGCTGGAATTAAAAGCAATGCATAGGGCCCTTGTGTTTTCAAGAGATAAATATTGTGTGATAAGCTAATTATCTACTGTCTGGTATCGTATGTATGGCGACGAACCTCCACATGGGCTTGATAAATGTTACAAAGAATCAGTGTCCCAAAGTTTCTAGGTTGATCATTGTATTTTCAAGAATATGGATCAGGGATGAGAGTTAATTAAATAGTTTGTCACTAAATTACAAAGGTTCATGGTTACTGCTGTTTTGACTGAAATAACAGAACATCCCCAATGAGGGACGGACCAATCAGAGACAACAACATAGGTGAGAAGACGCAGTAATTATGGTCTTACAAAAGAAGTTAGCAGATCTGTTGATAGGTATAGAGATTGGAAGAGAGAAAGAGAGGGGAGGAGGAGAACAGATCGGTACAGACATACAGTTCGACGAAAATAGGCAGCCTACGGGATAGAGTAGTGTTGTTTCAGTGAATATGTATCTTGGAGTGTATAGTTTCATGGTACTTATATTTTGAAATTATATTTTGTGTAATCGTCACATAAAGTACATGAATAGGATTTGGCAGTTTAAATCAATCAGAGATGTCTATGAATAGATAAAGTGTTGATCGCTACCAGAGAAGTGAAGACAGACACTTATCATCACAATAACGCACAATGTTTAACTAATAAAACATGTATTTGTGATACCTAGTAGCATGGATACATTTCTGAAGATGAAAACTGACCAGAAACTGGAAGATTCTGATGATCAAGCAGCCGAAGACGAACGAGAAAGAAAACGGCTACAGCAGTTATCATATTACTTTCATCAGTATTTTCGGTGACGACGATGTCAGCGTATTTCATTGGATTCGAAATCCCTTTGAATGCAGGCTAACCGATTTAACTGGTCGCGAACAAGAACAATTGATCAAATTGTCGTCCGACAGGACACTGCGCTTGCAGTTCATCATACTGCCACTGTCGTCGCTTGCATGTTAATAGGAGTACTCGCTGCTGTCTGATAAAGCCATCAATGTCCTGCTACCATTTTCTACGACCTACTTGTGCGAAACTGCATTCTCTGCTGTTACTGTGATGAAGACAAAGTACAGGTCCAGACTGGACATTGAACATGAAATACGCATATATTTATCACAATATTACCATGTTTGGTCAAAACAGGCACAGCCTTACCACTGAACAGAAAATTTTGTAACGGACATACCAGTGGAATAAATATTCGGTTAGTGTTTCATTATTTGGATAGATAGCTATTTTCGTATGTAAAATGACTTTTACATGATGTGCGCGTAACTTAGGCCAGACCTACCGTTTAGCAGAATTTAAGTAGATTCAGGCCCGTAGCGTGCGTTTTGTCTGCCCCCCCCCCTGCTTATTTGTTCTACTTAGTATAATGTATTACCTGCCCCCCCTGCTATTGCCTGGCCCCTGCTGTTGAATGCCTGGCCCCTCCTGTATAATTTTCACGTTACGGGGCTGAGTAGATTACATCTGCAAACTTAAGACATATTAGGGCCCAACCTGAGGTACGAATAGTCGAGGCCAGGGTGCCTTAGGCTCTGGGGGTCCGCCACCCGAGCGTGGTATGTCTGTGGGGTCCGCCGGGTAAAAAAGGTTGAAAACCTCTGTGCTAGTGTATATACTTACTTTATTTGCAATACTCGTTGGCTGACATGAGGAAATGGCTAGCTCTGACAACCTTATTCTAAGTCGTCTTATTTATTATTATTCGACAACCATGGGATACAATGAAATATATATATGTGGTCAATTAGGATGGAGCTCAGAGTCTTTAATTGGGGTTCTAGCCAAGTGGCTGTGTGGCACAGTGCGTCCAGACGGCCTTATGTACAATTATCAACTTTAATTCAGTGGACATTGTGTTGAAGCGAATAGAAATGAGGGGGGGGGCGTGAATAGACAGTAAGATAAGACAGACATCCAGTCAAGACAGACTGGCGGGCAGACAGACAAGACAGGTTGATTGACGGACATAAATGATAAAAGAGAGAGGAGATGGGGTGGGGGGGGGTGGAGAAGAGTTGACAAGGATCTCGTTTGAAAACTTTATATTAGAAAACAAAAAGAAATGGTCCATATATGTCGGGAAAAAAGCTAATTCGTTTTTTTTATAAAGATAAATAAACTAAGAAATCAAAACAAAAACAAAAAAAAACAAAACGGAAACAATAGCGCATTCGACTTCTCGAAAATGCGCTAAAAACGACCAACCATACATGCAGTAATTTCACTTCCATTTATTAGTTGACGTCTGGTAAGTATTATTTCTAGAGATTCTCGTGTGAGTGAATGAAAAATGACCACTGCACATGCCTTAGCACGTTCAGATCAACTCAAGTCCTGAATTGACTATTGTTACTGTGGTACTGGACTGTCTTTTGACGCAGGAAGTGAAATTTCCCCTTTTCTGTTTGTCTAATTCACCTCTGGATAAACTGAACCCACGAGCTGTATCACAGAATACGGCAAACAGTGAAGCAGTTAATTGACCGATTTCCATGTTTATCAATGGGTAGTCTTCGATGTATCTATTGATTGGTTGTTTTAAGGAACTGGCCAGCTAGGGGCTTTGGTGTCACATTCATAGCATTTACATCATCGACTTTATCATAGATGTATAGCATTTACATCTTCGACTTTATCATAGATGTATAGCATTTACATCATCGACTTTATCATAGAAGTATACAAAAAATAAGGTAGCATCAGGGCTTGAATTACCGCCGGGGATGCCGGGAATATCCCCGGCACTGAGAACTGTCATCCCCGGCTCTGCTTTAGCCAATATATCCCTGCCGGGGATGAAACCATAAACATTTATCCCCGGCTCTGCAGAAATTTGTTTTCATCCTCGGCACTGGTTTTTTTTTGTCAAATCGAGGACTGGGTAGCATACCAAAAAATGTTTCCCTTATGAGTTTTCTGTTGACCTCACTGATATCGGTATCCGGAGTTTTCACTCATACGGTCGGATATTTTCATACTCTAATTGCGGGTAGGTCGCTAGCTGGCTCGAAAAAGAGGTCGCCATAAATTAAATAATCGCCCCAATTTTAGCTTTTTCTTTCCATATCCATAATGTGGGTAGCGAAAACCCCGAATCACAAAACTTTGAGAAGCACTGTAACCATAGTGATGAGACACAGGGTAGTCATGAACTGACTGCTAAGATGTTATGGTCCCGAGGGGTTCGATCTCCGGTGAGAACCAGGTCACGGTGAAAAATCCCCTTGTCTCTTTTGATGCCTCCATGGCCATTGCACAATCAGCCATGGTGGGGGGACGAAAATGGGGTTGTACAAAAAAAATAAATCCCATCATTAGTTTATTAAGGATTCTTTACATGGACGTAACAGACTGGTTTATTTTAGAATCAAACATGCAGCGTGTGTTATACTGTTCACGCAGACTAACATTAGATCACCTCGAAGTAGTGAAGCAGTGAAGGCATGCATGGGCGTCGCTAGGAATTTTTCCGGGGGGGGGGCGGCAAAAATTTTCCAGGGGGGGGGGGCAAATAACAACTTTATAACATTTTTTTTTAATGTAAGGGGGGGGGGAACAAATGCCCCCCTTGCCCCTCCATGAATACGCCCATGAAGGCATGGTTATGACACTGTTATAAATGAACTGTACCTAAAATAAGAACAGCACAATTGGAGTTATTCATCTTTAGACAAAGATGCCAACTCCAAGTCAAGTGTCATATCCGTATATCCATCTTCGCCACATTCAGATACTTACATAATATTTTGTAAAAAAAAAAAAATACTCACTGAAGAATTTCCGTGTAATTAAAACGTACCAGCGAACATTTTCAAAACTCATTACCAACTTTTACGTGTTTCACCACTTCCTCTCCTCCATGCCGCCCCAATGTCGTGTTTTGCCATAAATCATCCAACGTTGGCAGCCTATCATTAATGACATTTTAATCGCCATTATAAACTCCACCCTGCCTACCACCCCACCCCACCCCCAATTTTTTTAAAAATATAAATGATACTCTGTCATCACTTGCCGCCATGATGCCACCATCACCCCCCTCCTCCCTTCCCCCCCCCACCCCACCCACCGCCCATTCCTGTTGGTTTTGTTTTTTCCCGGTTATCACCGCCACATTGGCGTGCACTCACCGGTTCTAAAAATAACTTTATCGTGGTTTTTTGGGGATTCACCCCTCTCCCCCCCCCCGCCTCCAACGGTTCTGCAACTGACAGAAAGCTGTCATCGGGTGTGAGCAGGAATGACACGGCTGTGTTGACAAGTGATACTGTGCCACAGTGTGTCAAGGGTTGGCACATTTTGTATTTTTTAAAATTGTTTTTGGTAGTTTCTTTTTTTCATTACTCGATAAGTCACACATCCTAATATCGATAATTAAACTGTTTTCGCAAAAATAAAATGTCAATGAAACATCGCAACAAAACTCTGTAAAGACATTTGCACAGCTAAAATTCTCAAATCTTTAAATAAATAAATAGATTTTTAGCTAATAACGAATCAAATATACTCACCAATAAGCAAAACAAACAAACAAGAAATACAAGAAATGTATTACAACTTGACCTAATGATATAAAAAAGATAACCATTTCTTTACTCTTCTTAGATCTACATCAGTGGTTCTATATCAGTGGTTCTACATCAGTGGTTCTACATCAGTGGTTCTACATCAGTGGTTCTACATCAGTGGTTCTCTAGCATTCACTCTTTGCTACCCACGTTGACAAAAGTTTTGTTTTTGCGACACAACAAAAAAAATTTTTTTTCAATAAACTAGGCCAACCTTTTTTTTTTAAAATGAAGCATTAGGCCAAATCCAGCCCTATTTGGTTGAAATCCTTTCATAGAAATGTGGTGTGCGTCAAAATAGCTCGCCTTAAATGACCTTCCGCTTGTGGCGGGCTACTTTTACGCGAGGCTCACTTTTAAGCCTATTGTCTCTGCATGTTTTAGTTGTTTTTTTTTTTTTACTTTTATTTATACATGTATTCGTGTCAATAACCTCAAATGAGCGTCGCGCATTATTTTTTTTTTTTACTTTTTTATATTCTGGAAATAAACTTCAACATCTCTATGACCACAATGAATCCTCTTTTTTCCGCCCCCCTCCCCCCCCCCACACCTTCACCACCCACGATACGCCCGTCAGACGTAGCCGAAAGCAGCGTTAGCCGTCAAACCAAATCTCCGCTCACATCTCGTTTTTAAGTCTTTTCTTTTTAGGTTGAGCAGAAGAGGAGGGGGGGGGGAGAGAGAGAGAGAGAGAGAGAGAGAGAGAGAGCTTAGCGACAAGCTGAGAATTAAACTTGTCGCCCCCCTCTGGGAGGGCGGCGGTGTGACGGAGGGGGGGTGGGACGAGGGGGAAGTATCTGAAGTATCCTAGCGATGTCTGGGTCAGCCAGTGTACACATCAAAAACTAATCCTGCCGGCCACGGCCACGGCTCACTGACCACCCGGCGGCCACCGCGATTGACGGACGGTGTCAAAGGTCAAGAAGTGCGTCTTTTTGGTTTCATTGCCTTTGATTCAGTGGTTCAACACATTTTAAAACCTGCGGCACCTCCTCTTTTTTTTATGAGAACCATTTTCTCTTACGTTTTCCTAAATAACTGAATAAATGTTTACTAAGCTTGTATACATATATTTTTAATTCATGGGCGTAATTTTCCTGGTATTCCAGCCTGGCCCATAATGTAAGCGGAAGTGAAACACTGTAAGGGTTTCGCGGAACGCAGAATTTAGAATTTTTTTTTAATTTTTAAAAGAATTCGAAATTTGTTTGTGTTCTTTCTGTGGAATTGAAATGTTCTGGGTGATACATTGTTTTGTATTAATAGAATTGTCTTTTTTACTTAGTATGCACGTTTACAAATACATGTTCTTGTATTGAGGCGAGACAGTTTACAAATACATTTTCTTGTATTGAGGCGAGACAGTTTACAAATACATTTTCTTGTATTGAGGCGAGACAGTTTACAAATACATGTTCTTGTATTGAGTTGTGACAGTTAACAAATGCATATACTTGCATTGGCTTGATTTGGCACTTGTTCCAATATTGTGATGGTAAAGGTTGTATACAGTACACTTACATTAGTGACGTAATGGCACAATGGTCAATATTGTGATGGTAAAGGTTGTATACAGTACACTTACATTAGTGACGTAATGGCACAATGGGCAATATTGTGATAGTAAATGTTGTATACAGTGCACGTACGTTAGTGACGTAATGGCACAATGGTCATTATTGAGACAGTTGTCTTTCGTCACACTTGTGACAGTGATATTCTGAGGTTACATAAAAAGATAAATTTTACACTTCATCTGCCTCGATGGCTTTTTAGGAATTAATGGAAAACTTTACTAATTCTCAAGGGCTATATAAAAAGGTTGTACATGTATACAATAAACAAACGAGGTAAACACCAACGTCATTCAAGCAATCTTAAATCGGGATTCTCCAAAATATATATTTTTAGCCCCAGTCCTGACCGCTGTGAGGACTCAGATGGCGCTATCATCTATTACCAGTGTGTGTTCACAACATGCCTTGCTGAGTACTGGATAATCCTTTATTTTGCTCACCATCTGTTTCACGTTCTACGTTTACCGATCACGTCCACCTGAAACTCTTTTGAGTTCGGTTTATTTTTAGCCCAAGTAGTTATGTGTGTGTGTGTGTGTGTGTGTGTCTTTCGATGCTTACAATGATTGACCTTCATCCACACACAGTTTTATATATATATATATATATATATATATATATATGTGTCAGTGGGATATAACACAAGAAAACAAAATTCTACGCATTTCGTTTATGTCTGTAATTAAGTACAAATGTCTGTAGCCCAGCGCGTGAATGTCTTTGTCATTGTATATTCAAAAAATTCATGTTGCCAAGTGAATATTGTCAGAGCAGCGGTTCACAAATTGTGGCTCGCGACACACTGCTGAGTGCGGGCTAATATTCAATTCAGTGCCGAACCTAGGGATTTGGGGGCCCGGGGGACTTGGCCTCTTTGGGGTGGGGGCCTTCATTTTGACATTCGACACCATGACATGAGATAATGTACTTTATATTTAATGTAAAAAAAATTTTTTTTGGGGGGGCCCTCCTCAAGCTGGGGCCCGGGGGGAGATTGGAAATTAGACCCCCCCTCCCTCCACCCTAGGTACGCCTCTGATTCAATTTATTAAAAAAATAAACCGAAAATAAATGCGTGCAAAAGAATCGCTCCATTTCTGTATATGTCATGAGACTGAACCTGCTAAGTAAAATGAACATTCTACATGTTTAATTCATGACGCTTTCATTCTCTCACTTTCATAGTGGTTATTTTTTTTTTCAGGTGAGTAGCGAAAAAAACAAAACTGATTTCTTAGTGAGTCGTGAAGAGTAAAACGTTAGAACCACTGTATCAGAGTAGGTCTGACTTATTTTAATTGCATGACGATGGATCCAATTGTGTGTTTGTTTTACAGTGCGTCACAGGCAGTTACACCGACAGACAGTAACGAAGGAATATGTGGATAGACACGTAGATACATATATAGATTATTAAACTGGTAGTTAGGTTGGCTGATAGGATGGATGGAGGGTTGGCTGGGTGATAGGATGGATGGTTGGCTGGTTGGCTGGCTGGTAGGATGGATGGATGGTTGGCTGGTTGGCTGGCTGGTAGCATGGATGGATGGTTGGCTGGCTGGTAGGATGGATGGATGGTTGACTGGTTGGCTGGCTGGTAGAATGGATGGATGGTTGGCTGGCTGGTAGAATGGATGGATGGTTGGCTGGTTGATAGGATGGATGGCGGGTTGGCTGGTTGACTGGCTGGTAGGGGGATGGATTGATGGTTGGCTGGTTGGCTGACTGGTATGATGGATGGCTGGTTGGCTGGCTGGTAGGATTGATGAATGGTTGGCTGGTTGGTTGGATGGATGGTTGGTTGGCTGTTTGGCTGGCTGGTAGGATGGTTGGCTGGTTGGTAGGATGGATGGCTGGTTGGTTTCAATACGTTAGCATATATTATGGGTGATCATGCATAAAGATGAGAGCTGCATCGCGGTTGTTTTTTTGGCCATACATTCAATAATACTTTAATGAGCCGCACAATAATGAAATTATCAACATTTAAGTGAACAAAAATTAATGTAATAAGTGAACGGCTAATTAGCAGCATTATTCTTTAAGACACCATAGATCAGATATTGTTTTACTATCTGATCTATGTAAGCTCTATGAGCATCTATTTGTTTCTCTTTTTTTTTAATTCTAAAAATAAACAAACTAACTTGTTGATCCAGTCTTTTAAAAAAAAAAAGTAAATAGAAACAGAACAATCCGGTTGAGCCACAAAAAAAAAAAATTTCTTTCCACATCAAAATTTTATCTGCCCAGTGCCTGCTGCAAGAGCTGACACATTTAATTATACGCTAGCTGTTAGATGACGAGACGAATGTTCGGTGAGCTTCTCCCCTGGGAACTATCTTTTCAATTCACCCCTTGTCTCTCGCCCCCACCCTCATACTCCCCCACCCACACCCACCGTATCTTTTCTCTGTATTGTGGTAAGTTGGTTTTTTTTTTTTAAAAAGTAACGCAAACTTCAGGACTCGACCCCAAGCATCTAATCATGAGAGCTCTCAGGGACTCGCTAAATCAGGGGGAAGACCTTTTTGGTGAGTGCGTGTGTGCGTATGTGTGTGTGTGTGTGTGTGTGTGTGAGTGGTAGGGGTGAGTGCTACACCGCTAAAAGCTTTTTACGTCGGGGGTAAAAAAGGAAACCTACTTATTAAAAATATTTATGATTAAGTCAAAACATTTCTGTTTTTTTTTTTTTTGATTTTTAGAAAAGAAAGGACTAGTAAAGAAATAGTAAAACACTAAACGTAAAATGGTTAAATGTATTCTCTCCCCCCCCCTTCTCCCTTCAGTCTCGTATTCCTTGTATTTCAGACATTTTTTTTATATATATCGTGGGATTTCCTGTATCATTCAATGAAACATTGAGAATTGTTCCATTACATATTGTTTACTAATATAGTAGGATTAAATTTGCATTGCGCAACTTAACTGTGTATATAATATATGCGTGCTGAAAGAATTATTAGTGCACTACGTTGTAAGATGTGCGCATGCGCTCGCCGAAATGTGTGCTCGCACTGTTACATGACAACATCTTCTGTTCTCTGACTCTTTTTCCGTGACAGTCTGGGTGTTGGCCACGCGGTTCTTACCAGTCTTGATATGGATGGTTCAAGAGTTCGACTCTCGTCTGGGAAGACAGACAAACATACTGTACTGTAGCCCACTGCTGCGGCCAATACGCCAGGGGTGTGCTCAACTTTCTGAATCCTGAGCCACAGTATGTTTTTAAATCTCACAAAAAAAAAGTGTCGGACCAAGATTAAAGGGGTGAAGTGATTATATAAAATGTAATGAGCAGAACATGCCGATGTCTTAGGGAATCGGTGACAGGGCCGGTTGAATCATCCAAACGGGCAAAGTGGGCAACAGATTATCCATACCGGCTCTGCACGGTTTAACTCTTCTGGCGTTTTGTTAAATAAGCAAAAAAATAATATTTGAGTTCTTTTATTTATTTCCAACGGAATCACAAGTTTAAGTAAACCTTGAATAGTACAATATAACCTAAACATCCACTGAAGTGAAGACTTTATCCACTGAGGTGATGACCTTATCCACTAAAGTGATATCTTTCAATGATTATCGTCAGCATTTTGAACTTGAATTAATATGATCGTCATATTTATTGTTGATGTGCTTGCGCGTCATGACCTTTGACCTCACCTCTATTTTACCCAACGAGCCGGTGAAATACTTTTCGGTAGCACAGAATTTATTACTCTTTCGCTCAATTAACTCAAGATTTAATAAAGCGATAATTTGATACATTTTTTTTCGATAGCGCTACTTTCCCTTAATCCCCCCCCCCCCCCCCCCACCAAAGTTAGTTGCCCCAGTGCGCGTGCGTGAAGTAGCCAGCCAATCAACGCGTTTGTCGCTGTAGACAATGAGCCGCTATCACGTGTCTGAGAAAATTAACGAGTTTTGTTATCAATTAGCGGGATCACGCGGGCGACATCACCGGACTAGGGGGGAAAAATACTTTTTTTTTTTTTAAATGAGCCAGATAGAGTGAAAGAGAGTGAGAGAGAGAGGGAGGGAGAGAGAGAGAGAGAGAGAGAGAGAGAGAGAGAGAGAGAGAGAGAGCCAATGAACGCCATTATGGAGATGAGGGAAGTTGAAATTTTGGAAATGGGAGCCTCCACCGGGGCCTGCCACCTCATCATCCCAGTTTCCGTTACGGTCCTGACGGTGTTGAGGCTGACAGACGTCTGCGGGTTGGGTGGTGGGGGGAGGGGAAATCGCTGGGTCAAGATTCCGATCTTTTTTTTTTTTTATTCTTTTCGCACCGCCAACCGGGGTCCCCCCCCCCCCTGTGGTCACTATATTTTTTTTTAAAACTTGTACTTACCCTCCCTTTCGCCCACTCCCACATCCCCATAACGACACCACCACAACCAACCCCCCCCCCCCCGGGCATGCCACACCTACCCCTCTTTAGTTCTCCTAAAATCCCCCATAGTGCCTTCCTCTCACTGCCCCTCTCCCTTCATGTTTTGCGACGTATCCAGGACACAATTGATAGCCTCGTGAAAAGAATTTGCTGTAGTTCTTTTTTGTTGTGTTTTGATTTTTTTTTTATATATTTTTAACGGCTGAAGAGATTTTCGCGTGAGAATAATTCGTCAGACATTGTTCTGCCCGGTTCCGTTGATGACGGACAAGATCGCCATCTCAGGGTGGGGGGGGGGGGGCGCCTGGTGATTGTTTCAAGTGGAAACTGTGTATTAGCTTGATTGGTTTCTTGTGTATGTGTACATCTCGCCACTCAATAGGACTTGTAGATATAACTTGAGGTCTTATAGATAACTTGAGGTCTTATAGATAACTTGAGGTCTTATAGATAACTTGAGGTCTTATAGATAACTTGAGAGCTTATAGATATCCCTTTACAGAATCAGTTGTTAAATAATTACTTCATTGTGAACTGCAACATCTTCAGGTCCTTGTATTATTCATTTATTTATTTTACTATGTGCTAGACACATTTTCTTAGATTTGCTTCAAGTGTCAGTATAGACTAGATCGACTCTGTCCTGATTATAGTTGAGATATGAAAACATTTTTATACAAAACGCGTTATTCATAAATACATGCACACATTTCTTCTTTCATATTATGTTTACAGTTATGTTTACTGTTATGTTTACTGCTATGTTTACTGTTATGTTAACTGTCATGTTAACTGATATGTTAACTGTCATGTTAAAGTCACGTTTACTGTTATGTTAACTGTTATGTTTACTGTTATGTTTACTGTTATGTTTACTGTTATGTTAACTGTCATGTTTACTGTCATGTTTACTGTTATGTTAACTGTTATGTTTACTGTTATGTTTTAAGTGTCTCCCACTTTACAAGTGGCCCCCGGGTTCAGATCCTGTTAAAACACGATCATGGCACGCTGAGACCTTATGCTCCCAGTGGAGTTGAAAGGACAAACTAATAACAGTAGTTCTCAAAGTGGAATTCGCGTCCCACTAATGGGTCAGTGGTGAATTTCACATGGGTCGCCAAAGAATCAATCATCGTTGTTTAAAACTGTGGGGGAAAATGATTGCGTTTTGTCCTTGTTTTTTTCTTTTATATTGTATTGCGAAAAAATATCATTTCACGGAGTGAGAACCTGTGAATTAGAAGAATGTCGTTAAAAGGACTAAATATAGAGGGCAATCTAGCGAGACTTCACATTCGATCGCCCCGTCTGAAAAATAAAAACAAAGCCATAAATAAACAAGACAAAAAGTCTTAAAGCCAACTACGTGACTATTAGAATGCATGGCTTTGTTCCAGTGAGTGATCAGTTAAGACTCCCCCCCCCCCCAAACAAGTTCCATAACTATGTGACAATTCGATGTTTAGTGTATACACAATTTTGTAATGCTGTTAACTCCCTTTCCCCCCAAGATCGTAAAATACCCAGCTTATATCAAAAAAAAATTAAATGGCCTATTTATCTCATATTTCCAAGTCTTCATAAAAAAAATTGTAAAGTATATATATTTTTTTATTATAATTCCTTGATTGTATAAATTGATCCCTCCCCCCCCCCCCCCCCCCCCCCAAGTATTAATGTTTATTGATGTTTATTGAAAGTCCTTTTGATCTCGATTCAATAAATTTCCATTTTCGCATTTTCTCTGAATAATCCTTTATTTTCAAAAACCTTTAGGAAAATTGTTATTTCCAATACATAAAACTTCTCCATCAAACTATGAAAACAATAAGTGGGTTCTTTCTCCCCCCCCCCCCCCCCTGGAAAGTTATGATAACTGTTATTGACGTATAGATTGTTAGACAATAAAAAACGGGAGAGAAAGAAAAACAGCCTCGTTGTTCTCTGTGACGATAAATGGCTCCCTCGTGCATTTATGGGGGCTGACATTTCAGTTTTAGATTATTGCTTGCTATTTTATTTTTTATATATATGTTTATGGCCATAGTTTCTACCTGTGTGCACACAGATGGGAGACATAACCCGGTGCACTTGTGTGCGCGCCAATGCTAGGAAGGCACCACAGAATTGAAATTATACAGAATGCGAATCGTCAATTCAAATTGATTTTCAAAAAAACGCTGCCATATTAGTGTATTATTCTATTGCGTATCGATATTTAGGTGCTACACAATTAAAAAGGAAAATAACAAAAATGGCGGTATTTCTTTGTAAAGAATGGTGAGGGGGGGTCAGGGAATGGTTTCAACTAGCCATGGTTACTATATGATTGTAACGTGAATCAAATCATGCATTGCGCTATTTTTAATGTCGGATATTATATACTACTAGCTGTACCCTGCAAAATCTTTGCATAGAGTTATATTCCCTTAGGTTTGATCGGTAGGCTAGGTTTATTTTTTTTGGTTTCGGGCAGATCCGATTTTTTTCAGCATCGTATTTTAAACTGGAATACTGTTGTATTAATTCTTTAGTTTCGATTTAACGCAGAACCCAAATCGCTTTTATATATATATTATTAAAAGGTGTACTTGATGATTTTATTTCTGAAACATGTCCCACACAAACGGAGCCGGTCCTAAGGGAAGCCTAGGCAGAGATTTTAGAGTTAATTTAAAGATCCCTTGGCAAAAGTACCTCTCGGGACTCTCATAGCGTGAGTTTTAATAAACGTTCGTATTCGAATAGACATTGGAGTAGGCCTACCTAATTGTGAACTAAGTTTGCCTGCTTTGGAAAAATGTCTAGACATACAATGTAGAACAGGGATGAAATATAGGACTTTTATCTGAGTGCCAAAAATATTAGCAACATTTATTTTTTTAGATTTTTTTCAGTACCACACATTTTTTTTTTTAGTAATCTTATGTTTTTTTGGGGAGGCATGAAATTATTTTTTCGGCGAGACAAATTTGGAACGCGTGTCGTGTATTAACTTTAAGCCATCCCTGATATAGAGAAATCAAAGACGTGTTTCGATCACTCATGTAGCGTGTCCTGTAGGTACAAGAAGTAAACAGGTCTGGAGTCTGGCTCACAATATGCTTACTCTTAGCATTTGGTAGTCTGTGTATTCGAGTCACTGGCGAAAAAGTGGCAACACCAAAAACAACATAATAAAATAATGTCAGAGATTTGATCACGTGACTCGGCGTGTTTTATATATAATATATATATATATGATCATATCTGTCATTTATCTATGATCTTATGTCATTTCTTGTTTTTCCTTTCACCTGTTTATTTCTTTCTCCCCACAATCCCCATCTGTCCATCTCGCACCACTTGTGCTAAGTCTCAATGTATCATTTAACCCTCTGTTTTCTGCCTGCCTCTGTTTTTTACCTCCCTCTGTTTTCGGCCTCCTCTGTCTTAAAATCTTTTTTTTTCATTGGAATATCTGTTTCGCTCCACCCATCTATTAAATGTTTTATATCTAACCATCACTCCTTCTATTTTCGATTTTTTTAAATATAATGTTTTATATTTTGAATCCTGTTTTTTTTTGTTCTTTTCCTTATGATGGAATTTCGCTAAATGAACTATTACTGCAATTAGATCTGTAGGGATGCGTCATATTTTTAACTACATGTATTTGTATTGTTTGTTTGTTCATTTATTGTTATGAGACCTTGTTTGTCATAACCATCTTTCGTTTGTTTTTGTTCTTTGATAAAATGTTAATGAATGTGAATGTTTAGCGCTGTGTCACATGTAAATAGATTGAATGTTATGTTTCTTCTTTTTAAACTCCCTGTCCAGCTCCTATCGTCGGGCAGTCACCTGCATCACCCACCTGAGGACCACCTGCCACAAGGCCAGACACATCGACATAGACGCGGCGTCAGTCAATTTCGACGACTCCCGCCCAGTGCTGCAGGAACTCTGTTCTGATGACAGCTTAATAGAAAGTAGGTCACGTAGTCAGACCATGAACGCTCAGGATCTTATCTCTGTCATGGCTGTTGTTATTTGTTTTGTTTTCGTTTTTTGTTTTTTTTTTTAATTCTAAATACAGATAAAATGGAATGTTTATTTTTGTAATTGGGTAGTTTCATTAAAATCACAAAACCTCCCTACAGCCATACTGTTTTATTCCCCCCCCCCCCCAGACTATGCAATGCACCAGACCTGCCTGACGAGAGCTGGGCCCGCATCCGAGCAGTGCTTCGTCACCCACCTGAGCCATCTCATACATGGCAACCAGAGCTTCCGGTTTCTCACCAAGATCAGCAACCACAAAAAGAAAGAGCAGGTCTGCCTGTAAGTTGACCACGAAACAAATTAAATGTTGAACGTAGTTATTTTTACGTATTTTTTAAAAAAGTAACACTAAGAGGCTGTCTAGCATATAAAGATACCCGTTCGACCAATCAGTGACACAGAAATGGCAGGCTCAAGGTCATTGTGGGCCCAATCAGTAGTATTCTTTTGGGACCCTAGGTAAAGGTACTTGCGGGGGGGGGGTGCAACATATATATCCATATACAGAGTCATTATGAAGTTGTTTTTTTTGGGGGGGGGGGGGGCTCTAAGCTAATGTATATTTTGGGACACTAAGCAAAGATACACCTTGGCTGCTGCTTGCAAATCTTAGGCGCTAATGATCTTTGATAACTGGGGCCCCACCCTAACCCCCACCCACCCACCCACCCCTACTTTATTTGTCATCTTGGTCATTTTAGGTTAATTCAAAATTAAATACTCCTAACTACGGGCCTAGGGCTTGTCGCCGATATAAATTGGGGCCTAATATAGCGAACTGACAAAACGTTTCACTTTATGTGAGATAAAATGAGGGCTGATGTATTGTCCAAGGCCTAATGATGAAGCCTTTACAGCCCATGACAACCCCGTAGACTATAAGTTAGTCAGAGTTAAAGATGCTTTTATTATTAGTATTAATATTATTTTTGTCTCCCTTTCACTTACCGACAGTGACATGTATAATACAATAAATTGTGTGAAAAGAAATATCGAGACCACCTGTGGTCACCATTCGGCCAGACTGGCCATAACTTTGGTCAAACCGATGGTCAGCATAAATACAGAATGCAATTATACTGTGATAGAGGCTCAGCAAAAGGTAAGAAATATTCTTCAATATACTATATACACATACACATATATGTATTGTAAATCTAAAAGAAGACCAACTAAAGTATTAGAAGGGAGAAAAGCCCACAAAATACCCTGCGCTAACCTTTCAATGGGTTGATTCGGTGCCAGTTTGGTAGTAAGCCTGGTCCGCAGTCACCTACTTATGTCTCCCGTGCTCCCTCCAAAAGCACCACACACTCTGCAACTCTTAGAGTAGTAAATAGGATACTTGAAAAAAAAAATGCCGTCCTTATGGGGACATTAATAAAACAAATATGGAAAATATCGCAGTAATGTAATAAATAAACAACAAATCAAAATAAAAGAAAGTTATGGATGTGTGGCGTTCCTAAAAGTAGATGAATGCTTGTCTTGGGCTCCGGAACATTTATATTTATTTGTAGTTAGGCTGTCTTCATAGAGCATTTCCTCATGACTGCTATAGTGTATCAGATGGAAACTAATAGTCAGATGCTTGAACATAAAAAAGGAGACAAGCAAAGAAATAAAGAAATTAATAAGAATACTCTTAATTACTTCCCTTAAACTTTTCCCCAATTTTCTACTGTTTTTGTTTATGACAAAGAAATTCCGTGGGACTGATGGTGTAGATACTCGACTGTCGACCCGAGAGTCCTGGGTTCGATCCTCAGTGAAGCCCATGGAATTTTTCCAGGTGAAATTTGGTGCAAAGTCGTCCCACAAGTCCACCAAGCTTTAAATGGGTACCTGACTTTAAGTTGGGGAAGTAAAGGCGGCTGGGCGTTGTGCTAACCACACAATCCCTTCATATGCCGAGGTTATAGAAACAGATGAATTCTACACTGCATCTGCCCCGAAGGCCCGTTAGGGCTAAGAAGGGAACTTTACTTACTTTTACTTACTATGGACGTGTGGCGTTCCTGAAAGTAGATGAATGCTTGTATTGGGCTCCGGAACATTTAAATTTATTTGTAGTTAGGCTGCCTCCATAGAGCATTTCCTCATGAATGCTATAGTGTATGACAGGGGTCGGAAACCTGCGACTCGCGAGCCACATTAGGCTCTTTCGATGTCAAATTGCAGCCTAATCAAATACCATAATATTGAAATAACAATTTTAGTGGCTCTAAAAAATTGAGAAAATTGTAAATTATAACTTTTGGCTTTTCCGTCTCAAAAGGTTGCCGACCCCTGGTGTATGAGATGGAAGCTAATAATCAAATGATGCTTGAACATAAAAAGGGAGACAAGCAAAGAAATAAAGAAATTAATAAGAATACTATTGATTACTTCCCTTAAATTTTTTTCCCAATTTTCTGCTGTTTTTGTTTATGGCGAAGAAATTCCGTGGGACTGATGGTCGATTGTTGTCGATACTCGACTGTCGACCTGAGAGTTCTGGGTTCGATCCTTGGTGAGGCCCATGGAATTTTTCCAGGTGAAATTCGGTACAAAGTCGTCCCACAAGTCCACCCAGCTTTAAATGGGTACCTGACTTAAGTTGAGGAAGTAAAGGCGGCTGGGCTTTGTGCTAACCACACAATCCCTTCGTATGCCGAGGTTATAGAAACCGATGAATTCTACACTTTATCTGCCCCGATGGCCCAGTAGGGCTAAGGGAAGTTTACTTTTTTTTTAAAAGAAATTCCACATAGTAAAATATTCTTAAAGACCACATTAAAATAAAATCCAATTACTTGTGATTAAGTTCTGCTACATATTATTTAGTTGAAGCAAAATATGCATACATGAGGACACTTCATCCTGAGGATTATACAACATTTAGTTGTTTGTTTTTTTTTTTGAAAAGTGAAACCAATATAACAAATAATATTTACATTTTCAATTGGATCCAAAATGAGCTGAACAATGACCAGCATTTGACCGCTACTAAACAATGACCAGCATTTGGCCGCTACTAAACAATGACCAGCATTTGACCGCTACTAAACAATGACCAGCATTTTATCGCTACTAAACAATGACCAGCATTTGACCGCTACTAAACAATGACCAGCATTTGACCGCTACTAAACAATGACCAGCATTTGACGCTACTAAACAATGACCAGCATTTGACCGCTACTAAACAATGACCAGCATTTGACCGCTACTAAACAATGATCAGCATTTGACCGCTACTAAACAATGACCAGCGCTTGACCGCTACTAAACAATGACCAGCGTTTGACCGCTACTAAACAATGACCAGCGTTTGACCGCTACTAAACAATGACCAGCTTTTGACCACTACTAAACAATGACCAGCATTTGACCGCTACTAAACAATGACCAGCATTTGACCGCTACTAAACAATGACCAGCATTTGACCGCTACTAAACAATGACCAGCATTTGACCGCTACTAAACAATGATCAGCATTTGACCGCTACTAAACAATGACCAGCGCTTGACCGCTACTAAACAATGACCAGCGTTTGACCGCTACTAAACAATGACCAGCGTTTGACCGCTACTAAACAATGACCAGCTTTTGACCACTACTAAACAATGACCAGCATTTGACCGCTACTAAACAATGACCAGCATTTGACCGCTACTAAACAATGACCAGCATTTGACCGCTACTAAACAATGACCAGCATTTGACCGCTACTAAACAATGACCAGCATTTGACCGTTATTAAACAATGACCAGCATTTGACCGCTACTAAACAATGACCAGCATTTGACCGATACTAAACAATGACCAGCGTTTGACCGCTACTAAACAATGACCAGCATTTGACCGCTACTAAACAATGCCCAGCATTTGACCGATACTAAACAATGACCAGCCTTTGACCGCTACTAAACAATGACCTGCATTTGACCACTACTAAACATAAAGGTGGAATCAGGTCCGCTTTCGGGGACCGAGCTGCATATGTTTATTTTTAAACCTCTTAAATAAAGACGTGGGGGGAAGTAATAACAAATTTTGAATCATTGTTTTTGTAGTGCATCTTACTAAGTGTGGGGGGACCTTACACTTACCCTTAAATCCGCCCCCTGTTATGTGAGTGTTTAAGTGCAGGCAGAGTATGGGATACCATTCATGACTAATGGGGTATAGCTGACACTGAATGTAGCCATTTCAAACGTACCCATTTTTTTTTTGGCCAATCAAAACCGTCGACCACGTTTTGTGTTTATCTACTTTTGCAGACGACCAAAAAACCACATCACAGCCACAATGCTTACATCAGCGACAAGCATACAGGTAGCAGCTCAAATGGGAAAGGTCATCGCGAGGCTGAAAATACCGCCAGCAGTATCTGTAACAACGGCCTTTATGTAATCACGTCTGCAGCCCTCCTCTTCATAGGGACCTTTTTTAGACAAAGGCCTTTATAGTTAAAAATAAAACATTATTTAATAAATAATAAATTCATGCTGATATGTTTTTTTTAACAAATTAATATAATATAATAATGAGAATTATATTGCTAAATTTAATGCAGTGAAACATTTTTATATTTAATAATTGACCTAATTTAATTGCTTTTACATTGAATTTTTTATTACCACTTTTTTGTTTGTAACCTAATTAGACATTTTAGTTTTCTTTACCATATGGCTTTATATATTATTATTACATACTGTAATAAAACATTCAACATTAAGCACATTAAAGTAAACTTTGTAAAAAGCTCTTTGATAATTTTAAAATTATAAACTTTAAAAAAAATATCCAAGACAGATTGCAATCAGAAATACTTGAATTTGTATTAAAGCAGCCATCTTTTTTTTTAAGATATGGAGGTCTATACTAATTTTTTTCTGGATGTCCTTTGGGAGAGTTAAATGTTTACATTATATTATTTTTTTTTCTTAGAAGGGAGATTACTTATGTAAAAATGAAGAAAATGATAAAATTTTCTCCCTTTAGTTTAGCCAGTTACATGTATATGTGAGTTTTTTGTTTATTTTTTTGTTGTTATTTTCATTATATTTTTGTTTGTACAGAAAAACATATTTGTTATTGACATCTTCTGCTGTAGCCTAAATTTCAATGTATCCCAGGTAGACTTTTTAAACATTTAAGGCAATAATTGATTGTAGTAATGTCTGTGTCTTTCCATATGTGTCTGTCTCACTTGGATATAGACACATATAATTTACGGTGTAATTACTTATTTCGCTATATGCATTGTACAATTCATTCATATAATAGTAATAACATTTCATGTATTTCATTATTATTTCATTATTATTACTATTGTTTTTGTTTTACACACAGAGCCGGTATTAGGTCTTTTGGCGGGCCTAAAACTTCCAGAGATATCTGGGGGGCCCTAGGCATTGACTTCCAGAGATATCTGGTGGGGCCCTAGGCATTGACTTCCAGAGATATCTGGGGGGCCCTAGGCATTGACTTCCAGAGATATCTGGGGGGCCCTAGGCATTGACTTCCAGAGATATCGGGGGGTCCCTAGGCTTTGACTTCCAGAGATATCTGGGGGGCCCTAGGCTTTGACTTCCAGAGATATCTGGGGGGCCCTAGGCATTGACTTCCAGAGATATCTGGGGGGCCCTAGGCATTGACTTCCAGAGATATCTGGGGGCCCTAGGCATCGACTTCCAGCGATATCTGGGGGCCCTAGGCATTGACTTCCAGAGATATCTGGGGGGCCCTAGGCATTGACTTCCAGAGATATCTGGGGGCCCTAGGCATTGACTTCCAGAGATATCTGGGGGCCCTAGGCATTGACTTCCAGAGATATCTGGGGGGCCCTAGGCGTTGACTTCCAGAGATATCTGGGGGCCCTATGCATTGACTTCCAAAGATATCTGGGGGGCCCTAGGCATTGACTTACAGAGATATCTGAGGGCCCTAGGCATCGACTTCCAGAGATATCTGGGGGCCCTAGGCATTGACTTCCAGAGATATCTGGGGGGCCCTAGGCATTGACTTCCAGAGATATCTGGGGGGCCCTAGGCATTGACTTCCAGAGATATCTGGGGGCCCTAGGCATCGACTTCCAGAGATATATGGGGGGCCCTATACAGTGACATCCAGAGATTTTGTGGGCTCTATGTACTGGGCAGGGCCCCTTAGCACAAAACTGAATATAAGTTAATTCTGGAGAGGGCACATATGGCTGTCAATAGTGTGACGTATGCACCTGTTGTATACTTATTATTTTTTTTTAATTCTCATTTTGTAATGATATTGAGCAGCATTGAAAGTTAGCATGTTTTATTGATTACTGATATAAACTTGGAAACGTCAGATATCTAGCCTAGTAAAATATACATTTAGCCAGGGACTGTCTTTTGTTTTTAGGTAGAAACTTATAGAGATACTCGGGGGGGGGGAAGGGGGCAAAGCAAAAGTACTTGTTGTGTCCCTGTTATGCTCAGGTTTGATAGGGCATAGCTATGAAATGGGACTTAGCTTGCCCAACCATAAAAATGGCTTTGCCCAACCATAAAAATGGCTTTGCCCAACCATAAAAATGGCTTTGCCCAACCATAAAAATGGCTTTGCCCAACCATAAAAATAGCTGCGTTAAGCTGTGAGTATAGCATTCCTGCTGCCATCTAAACTTGGGCCCTTGGTGATTGCCGATAACTGGGGCCCCTCTAATTACAAATTACTAAGTCATTTCATAGCAGATAACCATCCTACATTGACCCTAAGCTCAGGGGCCCTGGCATGTTTTGATTTGCATCTAACCCCATGTGGTGGCCCTTAGGTGTGGGAGAATGTTAATGACTATCAGTAATAATAGTAACAATAAAAACCAATACCCACAACATATTTTGTAACATATCTAATTTAAACATAATAAAAGATTTATCCAGTTAAAACTTTTTAACCACCAATAGGCCACTGAAGGTGGACAACTTTGAAATTCCACATTACATTCTTAATTATTTGTCGTAAATGAATTAGAATTATTACATCTAAAATCTCTTTAGTAGCATTTACATATATTTAATTTTTTTTATTACTAAATTATAAATTATATTAAAGTATTTAGGCTGCACTGAAATGTATCTTTTATATTATATTATTAAATACTAGCTGTACACTGCAAAACCTTTGCATAGAGTTATATCCCCTTATGCTTGATCGGTAGGCTAGATTATTTCTTGGTTTCGGGCAGATCCGATTTTTTTCATGGTTGTATTTTAAACTGGAATACTGTTGTATTAATTCTTTACTTTCGATTTAACGCACACTGGAAATGATTATTATTATATACTAGCTGTACCCTGCAAAACATTTGCATAGAGTTATATCCCCTTAGGCTTGATCGGTAGGCGAGGTTATTTTTTGGTTTCGGGCAGATCCAATTTTTTTTTTCATGAATGTATTTTAAACTGGAATACTGTTGTATTAATTCTTTACTTTTGATTTAACGCAGCGCCCAAATCGCTATTATTATATTATATGATACTATGGTTATCTTCAATCTTTATTGTAGACCCAAGTGGCGTTACAAGTGTTATTGTTGCCCAGGCCTAGCTCTTATAAATACTGATATATTCATGTCAAAATAATAATAATAATAATCATTAATCGGTGAAAATCCTACCCTTTTTTTAAGGAGGCAAAATAAGTTATGCCCGGGGTGGACTGCCCCTCCCTAAATACCCCACTGTGAAGACCCTAACCGGTGTGTATCCAGGCTTGTACATCTTCACAATGTTGGTATTTAAAATACAGCTCAGGTCATTCAATTAAACAAACTATTAAAAAATACAATCCACGTCTAAGATATTCTGTTGTGATATGTTAAGTCACTTAGCTTATAAACAATGAAAGCTAAATGTCATTGTATGATAATTCAAATAATAATAGGTTGGCTTAGTGACAAACGATTTTTTTTTAGGAGTACCTTGCGTGTGTAGGATTATTTTCTTGCGTTACTTGACCATAAATTTCACCCCCCCCCCAACATAAATGTAATTGTGTTCCATTGAACAAATATCCAAGAAACAACTATAAGATATTTATGGTCAAACTGTGGCTTGTATATTTTACTCATAGGCGGGCAGTCATTTTAATATCATTTTTTTTTTGTGTATTTCTTGTCGGTGAGTTATAGTCTACAACAATAATGGTGACACAAATATTCATTTACTTGATCAAAGTGGGTTTTTTTTTTGGCTGTTTCTCTTCACCTGAAAACACATCTCTTAATTATATGTGTACAAATTATAATTTTTTTTCCCATATGTTAAACTCGTGTGAGCAAAATTAATGAAATTGTTTTTGTTTATTTGAACTAACTTTTTGCAACAAGAAAAAACAACAATGTATCATGAATTATTTTGATGTTCTGTAATGTTTTGTCTGATGTTCTATAATATAATGTGTTGTCTGATGTTCTATAATATAATGTGTTGTCTAATGTTCTATAATATAATATGTTGTCTGATGTTCTATAATGTGTTGTCTGATGTTCTATAATATAATGTGTTGTCTGATGTTCTATGATATAATGTGTTGTCTGATGTTCTATAATATAATGTGTTGTCTGATGTTCTATGATATAATGTGTTGTCTGATGTTCTATAATGTAATATGTTGTCTGATGTTCTTCTACAGTTTTATCAATCACTTTTTTTCATCTGGTGGTGAGAAAATAAACTTAATAAACCAAAACATTGTGTCTTTACATTGTGTCTTTACATTGTGTCTTTACGTTGTGTTGATTTGATTTATTATTCCCCAACCACTGCTCAAATAACCAACAGACCCAAAATAATGTAATGAGCGATTCACTACAAAACTTGTCATCATAATAATAATCATACATGATCTGTACTGTGTGGTTTACAATGCACCAGTTAAATACGTGATTTAAAACAAGATTTAATGTTTGTGAATTCCAATTTTTGGACTTTCTAATTTTTAATTGCTACTAAAATCTAGGAAATAACTCACAGCTGTTATTATCACCTGTAACATACTAAAGGCGAGAAACTATGGTGGGAACAAATAAACATTTATCTTAAGATACTGAAAACAAATTACATCACCCATGTGTTAGTTTTATTCATTCAGTCAGGACTGATATCTATATCAAACAAAGACTCCCATCTTCCCGTGCTGTATTTCTATTAAGATAAAGAAATACGTGGATATATTGTGTTACTGATGGCCACCTGGAGATATACAATTGTGTGATGAGGGCTACTGAAACCTGTTGCATTTGTTAGTGAGTAAAGCGACCTACTTCTATGTAGACCTGGTGCCGTGGGTTTAAGAGTTTATCTACTTCATTTACAGTCAATACTTGTCATGCACGTAACTAGTAGACCTACATGTCTTTAACGCGGTCAATAAAAGTCTTTAACACGGTCAATTTATGTCTATAGCACATTCAGTACAAGTTTTTAAACTCTATCCATAAATGTCAATGAAACAGTTAATATAAGTCAAAAGTTACTAAAGCACAGCCAATATGTGTGTATAAGGCAGTCAACAGAAGCGTAGTACGGTTACTGCGACCGAGCAGGGCTCCGAGCTAGAGAGGGTGCCGAAAGAGTAATCTTGAAAAATTCAAGCCTCTAGGCCAGACTTGGGAAAATTATGGGCCAAGTGTGTTCGATACGACCTACAGTGCACTCTCCCTTCAATAGGGTGTACGATGTGGCTTGCAGTGCACTCTCCCTCCTTTAGGGTGTTCGATCTAACTTACAGTGCACTCTCCCTCCATTAGGGTGTCTGATCCAACCTATAGTGCACTATCCCTCCATTAGGGTGTTCGATCCGGCATGCAGTGGACTCTCTCTCTCAATTCTCGTACATCATAATATTTGCATCATTACCGTTAACCGTCAAACCACCAATGCCACAGCTATGACTCTTATAAGTGGCCATCCAGAGTGTGAGAAATGCTGAAATGAAATCGTATCAAGGGGTACAGACAATGATAAAAGATGGATGTTACAGATCTATTCTTAGAGAAAAGATTAAGACGTTTGGTGACTGTCCTATCCCTTATGATCACGTATTGTTTGATTATTGTGTTGTCCCCCTTTTTGTATGTAAGGTGCTTGTCACCTGCTTTTAGTAAGGTCAAGCATGTGTCATTCACCCACGAATAACCTTCATCTTGGGTTTGGCGCGGATCACCTATGCAATAACCTTCATCTTCGATTTGGCGCGAAATCAACCCGCGCTATAGCATTGACCTATAGTTTTGGCGGGAAGCCCACGCATGCTTGATAAAGAATTGAATAAGTACAGTATCGAGTTCAATAAGGCGCAAATTACCTTTTCTTAATTCCATTTAAGCATAAAGTGTTCATCAGCAAATTATTCAGAAGTGATGGCCAAGATTAATTTATGTTTACTACTTTGCCGAGATGTGGGTATGCCTACCGGTCTGCCTACTAGGCGACTAGACCCCGTTCCAGTACAAGACCTATTCAGTCTGATGCTTTATGGGGGCCCTGTCAAGAATTATTTAATAAATTGTTGGACCGGTCGAAGCCTAGGGGTGTGGCTGTGGATCACGGGCTGTCGTTGTATATATTCCCCTACTGATTAGTGTAACTCAACAATCAGGAAACAACAATAATCATTGAACACAATTCCGATTCAAACAAATCAAGTTGAATCAGAAAGAATCACTGGCTGTCGTACTGAAAGGGACGGGTAGCGTCCATGGTTACCGTACAAGTCAGCGAACAATAGAAAACAATCGTAACAGCAGTCTCCAATTATCGACAAAAAAAAAACAATCTCCACGTGGGACTCTAACATTTCAACACGTTTTGCTCACCTGCCGCTTCTTACTCAAAACCCAACCCACGCTACTGACCCGTGGTCTCGCTCTGGTCTTTTTTCTACCCACGTCTTCTCGTTCTCTCTCGTCCAGTTGCAAAACAAACGCATGCAAACCCGTGGCAGTCGGAGATATTACGCCCCCACACACAAATGTTTGCACACATACACATACACGCACACTTGGAAACACACTCACTATTGATGGCCCACTCACATCCAACCTGTGACAGGCACACACTATTGGTGGCTCACTCACACCCAACCTGTGACAGGCACACACTATTGGTGGCTCACTCACACCCAACCTGTGACAGGCACACACTATTGGTGGCTCACTCACACCCAACCTGTGACAGGCACACACTATTGGTGGCTCACTCACACCCAACCTGTGACAGGCACACACTATTGGTGGCTCACTCACACCCAACCTGTGACAGGCACACACTATTGGTGGCTCACTCACACCCAACCTGTGACAGGCACAAACTATTGGTGGCTCACTCACACCCAACCTGTGACAGGCACAAACTATTGATGGCTCACTCACACCCAACCTGTGACAGGCACACACTATTGGTGGCTCACTCACACCCAACCTGTGACAGGCACAAACTATTGGTGGCTCAATCACACGCAACCTGTGACAGGCACAAACTATTGGTGGCTCACTCACACCCTACCTGTGACAGGCACACACTATTGGTGGTCAACCCACAGCCAACCTGTGACAGGCACACACTATTGGTGGCTCACTCACACCCAACCTGTGACAGGCACAAACTATTGGTGGCTCACTCACACCCTACCTGTGACAGGCACAAACTATTGGTGGCTCACTCACACCCTACCTGTGACAGGCACACACTATTGGTGGTCAACTCACAGCCAACCTGCGCAGTGCCGTAACGAGCTTAACTCGCGCCCGGGGCACAATACCTTTTTAGCGTCGTCGTCCCCCCCCCCCCATTCGAAAAACATATAATATTATATGTCAAACATACCATTTGGCGCCCCCTTGTGAGTAGCGCCCGGGGTATGATGCCCCCCCTGCCTACCCCTCTGGTCAATACATGTCTATAACACAGTCAATTCAAGTCTGTAACACAGTCAGTCAATACATGTCTATAACACAGTCAATTCAAGTCTGTAACACAGTCAGTCAATACATGTCTATAACACAGTCAATTCAAGTCTGTAACACAGTCAATACAAGTCTGTAACACAGTCAGTCAATACATGTCAACAAGACAGTCATTTAATGTATGTCTTTCTCTATAACACATTTGTATCGTTATCACCAATAAACAAAGTTTGTCTTAGGGTTAGAAGAACTCTCGGCGCAAATTTTTAAAATATTAAAAATGCAGATGTATATGTAGCGGAAACGGAAACTATGTAATTAAATCAATATGGTAATATTGTTTGATTGTATTCAATGGAAATATTTTGTTAGTTTACTTTACTTATTTACAAACGATATTCTGTAAAAGAATAATTAATGTCAGTATGCCATTTTATCACATTGTCAGATAAATGGTGGTAGTTTTAATACATAAATTTTCTTTTGAAAAAAAAAACATGATTCACAACATAAACTATACAATACTAATCAGCTTCGCCATTTGCATAGTTTTACTGGGAAACATCGCCATGATTGTAAACATTCTGAAGATGACCAGCATGCAATCCGACTTTTTGGCGATCAAGTCCAAAACAATGGATCACATCCGAAGTATTATGTCTGACGACGATAGCGCTAGCGGGCACGGCAGAGCTCACACTCCATTTCTTTCCAACGCGACCCTTTCCCGGTCTGGGGACGCCCTCATCCACCCGGGCTCGCTGGACGAGGCCATAGCGTTGAGGCTGATGCTCATACGGCAAAGGAAGATCATCAACGCGTTCAGTCACGACTACACCATCCAGCCCAGCAACAGCTGCGCGGGGCGGCAGATAGACCTAGTGATGGGCGTTACCGTACCTGCAGACGATTTCGTTGCGAGAGGGCAGTACAGATCGCTGATCGCCGACAATGATTCCATGTCCTGGAGCGAAAAACTCAGAACCCTGCCGCTTTTTTTTATCGGGCTGCCGGGCCAAACCAGCGGCCAGAAGGACGCTCAGCGATCGATACTCGTGGAGTCGAAGAGATTCAACGACATCGTCCAAGGCGATTACCCGGACAATCCCGGTAACTTGAACGCGAAAACCATGTCCATGCTGCGATGGGTGACGAAGAACTGCCCCGGCGCGAAGTTCGTGGTCAAGGCCAGTTCCGAATGCAGCGTAAACATCCCCATGGTGCTTGAGGAACTGACAAAGACAAGACGGAAGCATCACCTCTTCATGCTGGGGCATCTGGCATCAGAGGCGCTGATGAAGAAGATGGAAGCGGGCCCTGAATCTGCCATACCTTACAGTATATACAAACTTGATTATTACCCGGCGTTTTTGACCGGGGGCGCCGTGGGTTACCCGACTGAGGTGGCCGCCCTCTTGTACCAGTCAGCCACGAGGTTGCCAGCCTTTCCGATAGAGGAAGTTTACTTCACTGGAATCTGTGCGGATTTTATCAACGTGCCCAGACTAGACAACCCGGCAATGTATTTTAATGACTGCTACGACGATACAAAATGAGACAAGTTGGCAACACTGGCTGTCTTGCCATCACTCTCCACCAACGATGTAGTTGACCACATAAATGGTCAAAACAATGTTATAACTTATAACTGCTTTTTTTTTGTCTAAAATTAATAAATACAAATAACTTTTTAAAAAAAAAACTTTTTCACTGCTGTTTATTAAATATAATATTTGTTTTAATGATGGGACGCCATCAGCCATGTAGCGTGAAAATTCTCTACAGCAGAGGCCAGGCAATAGCGGGGGGGGGGGGGGGGGGCAGGTAATACATTTTACTAAGTAGAGCAAATAAGCAGAGGGGGCCAGACAAAACGCAGGGTGTGGGGGATCCGGCCCCCTGGGCCCACCCGCACGCTACGGGCCTGGACGCCATAAATAGGTGGATTGGAAAGGATGCATCTGTTCTTCGCTGGAATCAACTATAAACAAACTAATCACTTGCCATGGGCACAAAGGGAAGAGGGGACACAACAATAAAAATTCCATCAGCTATATAACGTGTATAAGCATGCACGCGTGTGTACCCTTGCTTTGCATTCCAGCTCGCGTTAATCGTATGCTAACAATGATCTCGATCTGGAAACGTGTGTATGTTTAATGCAAGGGAAGTAACCCATTTATAAGTATGAGAATTTATTTTTTGCTCAATTGTTAACAATTAAAAAAAAATAATTTTGCAATTAATTATTGAATCATGCATTGTAATGAAACAAAACCGGTATGGCGAAATTTAAAGGTCTCTGGGCTAGTATCAAATAAAAATATTTTATTAGGGTGTAATCTAATAAATTAATCATAGCCCCATTCTAAAGTTTCCGTAGGAGGGGCTAAGCAGAGACATTTTTTAAAGTTTTTGGTAGGGGGCCTGGGTGCACATTTTCATGTTTGCTCAGGGCCGTAGGCAATTTTTCAGCGAGTCCCATGCAGAGGACTTTCTCCAAATGTCGGTCATTATCCTACATCAGATATGGAACTGAATTCTATTGACCTCTTGGTTTGGGGTAGGAGCGATGTGCCGAGTCCCCTATGCCTAATTATGGTTCTCAAGACTCATCATACCCGAAAACTTGAAACACTTTCGATCGTAAGATCATATAAAAATGTTATTTAATCATATTAACTCATCCTTGACTTTGGCAAACTTTGCAGCTTATTATATAAGCCAGTTATTTTTGTCTCCTGCCTCTAATTCAAAATTTACATGAATATATTTACATCTAACTTCAATGAAAACAATACCAAGAGATAAAGTGTTTTAATTTCTTTATTTATTTGAATTGGCCAATGAATGATGTCAGTTGTTTATCTAACATGCACCACATTGGTATGTCAACAACAGATTTAGCTGTACACACTAGTTACGCTTGGAAAAAAAAAATAAATACAAATAATAATCAATGAAAATTAATTAAAAAAACTATTTTCCTGGCTAACACAAGTTCTCCCAAATTAAAGTTTATCCAATTGTATTAATAAAAGAAGAAAATTCAGATTTAAGCCATAAAATAAAATAAAAAAGTCATTATATTAACAACCATCTTACTCCTATTGATTCTATATGGTTAGGATGCATGTAACAAAAGTAAAAAAAAAGCCAAAGAGCTTCTAAAAATATTGATGATGATAGTTAATCTGAAAGACGTCCTAGACCACACCCATAATGAAAACTATTGCTGTAAAAAAGTTCTAAACCTAATAAAATTTAACCCATCTTCCCATTTTAGAATAGAAAAAAAAATAATAATAAATTTGCTAAATGCCACTGCCAATTAAAAATAAAAAAGTTCTAGGCTAAATGATTTGACATTAAACAAAATATAATTGTATATAAATTGTACACAATCATACTGTGAACCATGTAGCTAAATGTTGACACCGAACAAACAAAAAAAAAAACGAATGTCGCAAAAGTAAATATGAAGAAGTGCTGAATATATTGAAAGACCATAAATAATAAAACAAGTAGCAGTTCGTCATAAAACATACAGCTGACTCTTAATGGAATAGCAGATGCAACTGTTCAAGCAGTCAGCAGAAACTTTAAAAAAAAAAAACTACATTTGCTTGCGATGCTCTTTTGATATTTGATCTTTTTTTTGAACACAGTCTTTGTAATGAGAAACAAAAAAAACAACATTAAAATGACACTTGCCAAATCATAATTGTAAAATTTTTTTTAATTTATACTAGAGCTGCTGTTCGATTAAAAAAATTGATCGAAATTAACGCATGATTAAAAATTTTAATCGCAAATTAACGCACATTTTAATCAACACAATATAATACAATTGTGTGTATTCAAACTAATATGTCATAATATCAAAGCATAACATTGGCATAATAAACAAGTCATTTTAATTTACGAAAGAGGTATAATGAATTATAACATATTTATTAAGCATTAGCATATATGTCTATTGAATTAGCTAGTGAGACCAGTTTATGGACATGTATCAATCACGTCAATGATGCGAATTATTTTCTTTTTATTTAACAACAATGCCTAACCTTTTTTTTTCGTACCACTGTTTCCGGACTTATGACGTATGTCAACCCCTCTTCCCTCCCTCCCTGTCATATTTTGCTTCACATCGCCCACACGTACGTCTGTTTACCCTACCCTCCACTTCCCATAAAAAAAAAATACACACATCATTTATATCTCAAATGTAACTTTTCTTTCATAAAATGATAGTACAGCCAGATAGTTGTCGCTCACTTATTATTAACGCGTTTTTTTTCTTTATTCCAACCCCCCCTCCCCAACTCTTTCCCCACCAAGTCACATTTTTAACACACTCTCTCTCCACTTATAGATGTACCAAAAACAAGTTGACACCGGTTCCATTGTTTCAAACTAGGAGCACGCGTCATAAAAGACAATCCTCTTGTTTTAAGGTCATACAGCTGCTATGATTTTACGTAGACGTGACGTTTACCCCACCAATACTACTACGGTCGTCGAGTTGAAGGACAAATTTACTTTTACTAGCTGTACCCTGCAAAACATTTGCATAGAGTTATATCCCCTTATGCTTGATCGGTAGGCTAGGTTATTTTTGGTTTCGGGCAGATCCGATTTTTTCATGGTTGTATTTTAAACTGGAATACTGTTGTATTCTTTACTTTCGATTTAACGCACACTGGAAATGAGTATTATTATATATGAGTCTTTTTTTTTGAAGTTTTTGTTTTGTGCCACGATGTTACTCTTTTATTCTTTCATTCATTTACTTTCTTACTATCAACTATTATATCAATGTTTTAGTGAACAACAGAAAAGAAAATTTTATTTTTTTTTATCGGTCTGTCAGTTATATTAATAAAAAAATATCTTGTAAAATGAGACTCTTTAATGTTACCGTATGGCAATTTTCAAACGTTCAAAGCTAAAATTTTGAAAGGTCGGCTTTCATTTTTCATATTCTGTTATTCTTTCTTTCGTGTGTCAACATTAAATATTCTTTCTTTCGTTTCATTTTGGTTATAGCAAGGGAACAGGAGGTTCACTTGTCGAAGGGCTATATAACAAAACATCTTCATTTTATATTACTATTGGGGCTTTTGTCGACGTACCTAGGGGTGAGGGTGTGTGTAAATTGTGACAGGGTGGGGGTGGTAGATCTACTTAATAAGTGAACGCAACTTGTAGCGTGAAATTCCGTTATTTATCGATTTAGTGAACTTCCAGCATTTTGGTCAAATTAACGCATTTAGGTATTGCGTTAAAATTTTTAATCGCAAATTTTTTTTGCCGCGTTAATCGCAAATTAACGCAGTTTAATCAGCAGCCCTAATTTTTACCCTTTAAAACACACAGGTTTGTCTCTGTTTTACTAAAAGAAAAAACATGGCTGACACTAAAATATATTCACTCCCGGAATTTTGTTTCACGATATATACACAAGAAAAGATCTGTCATGCCTAGAAATAAATAAATCAATCTAAGCAGTTTAATATATACATTTTTAACAGTATGTACATGAAGTAAGCAATCAAAACACACTATCTGTAGGGTTTAAAAAAATAATGATTTTCCGGCTCCAAATTACAAAACTTGCCCAAATTAATAACTTCAAAGATTTTTTTTTTTACACTTAAATAGTAACAAGTTAAACTGTTTTGACAGTTTCAAATTTTAAAGAAACATGATAAAAAAAGTAGAAAATTTAACAATAGATTTATAAAAATAAATAATTTTTGATGATGATGAATGCTGATTATTTTTTAGACAACTGAAAAGGAATTATTTTTATCAAAATTCAATACTTTACAAGGAGGAAATGTTTCCTCCATGAAAAAAAAGTTAACTTTTTCTCAAAACAACTGCAGAGAAAGATTTAGCCAAAACTTTAAGGAAAATACATGGGATCATAGAACGTCAAATATGCTTGGAACACAACCACAAAAAATACACAGACACACACAAATTACTGTCAAACTGAGCATATATACATTTATCATACTAGATGTTTTCAACCCACAATACAAGTTGAAATTTATATGTATTTTCTAGAACAATATTATATAAATATATGACTTTAACCCACGAAGTGTGTTCGGCCGATTTAATCGGCCGACGGGCTGTTTCTGTGGTGTGCCGGCCGATATAATCGGCCGATTAAAATACATGTAGAGAAAAGAAATCCAGTCCAATATTTATCTGAACCGTAGCCACTTCCTTTTATTATAAAATAAACTTCCGTTTTTCGCCATTGTCTTGTACTTTTACTTTATGTAAACGAGTTATTAGGTTGAATTTTGTCCACTATTTTTCATGGTTGATTTTTTTCGAAAAAAATGGTGGATGCTATTGCTGGGACTTCAGGTTTACGATTTATTTCTTGTAGTAAATCTTTTTGAAACCTTTCAATGAAACGAAAGAAGTGATTCTTATGAAGACTGTTACGCTTGCATTTATTGTGTGATGCGAAAAAAAGACGTACCGATCGAGACACTGGGGTACCCAACTTGCAAGGTTGGCTGCCATGATAAATGTGAACCTAAACTCAAGAATTTCACAAACCAAGGCCTCCAGAAACGTAGATGTGTCAAAGAATAAATTTATTCATATATTTTTCTCATTCAGAATATTATTATTAATTGAGTAAATTGATTTTACATATCTTTAATTTTTTTTTGTCCTTTTTATCTTAGTTTTTTTGTTTCTGTCATGTCAGTACGTTTTGCACATTTTTAAGCACTTAAACCAAAACAAAAAGGTTTCTAAAGTCATTCATATATCACACCCATACAAATCATACATAATTTGAAAGGTAAATGAAAGGGCTATAATATTATATCAGAATTATAAAGGTAGACATTAAAAAGAGGGAGGTTGAGGCACCTTGAAAGATACACTTTAGTTGTTTTTTTTCTCATGACCTCTGAAAACCAAGCTCAAGGTCACATAAATAAACATAAAAAAAAGTTTTAAAATATTTAAAATGACCCCCCATTCAATCATCTTTCAGAATATATATACTTTACTGGGCCTAGGAGTAATACTTATTTGCCAATATTGATTTTTCTAAAGGTACCCAAAACACTAAAAAATTCCCGCACACCACATAAAGTTTCTTAACACACTTCGTGGGTTAACATACACCAGCATCAATATTCACACAGACAGTTTAATATAAGTTAAATTCAGTTTTATGTACATGGAATAATGAAAACAACCCAGCACATTGCCACAAGTGTGTCATCCAAGGATCAAGAAACAACATTGGTCAAATTTCAAAGGCAGCCAATTACATCACATTCATGATTTCACTAAATGTGTTAGAAGAGTTTTTACATATCACAGACAAATGTCAGATTTAAAACAAAAAAAAAGTCTTGTAGTTGACTCACAGTAAAGAGTAAACTAAAGCTTTGATGGATTAGGAACACTGGGTGTATGTGAACACTTGGTTGCCCACTCTTTGGGTAGTCTGGTGACATCTTTGTTGATGCCCTGAAAACAGAATAAAACTATATACAACAATTGTCTCAAAAGGTTTTACGCACGCTGTGAAAACAACTTAATTGCAATTACCAAAAGATATAGCCATCAACTTGCCAATGCTTTCTGAGTAGTGAAACTTGCTTTTACAAAAACAAATAAATGTAAAACACCTTTCAGTATTAACATTCAAAATATAATTCTCAAATACAAAAAAATATCTTAAATTTGATAGCATGCTAATGATGAATATAGATATTATTAATATCAACATGAAAAATAAAATTCTGACATTGAAATGCATCTTTTCAGGATTCACAAGACCTAACCCGTAAATGTCAAATTATTTAAAAAAAAAAAATGGAAAAGTCCAGGATTTCTACTTTTCATATATGGTTTAATAACCTATGCCATACATTTTACTATTTACAGAAATTACACAGCTAACAAAAGCTGGGTCAGATGGCAGTTAGGGAAAACAAATCTCAGGACCAGGTGCTAGATAAGTAAATGGCTAAATGAAAAGTATAATTAAATGGACAACTTACTCTGATTAGAGAATTGATGCTGATGCATATGCTGCTGATGCATGTTGTGATGTAAATTCTGATGCATGTTGTGATGGAAGTGGTTGCCAGTGTTGTGAGATCTTGCATATTTGTTGTGTCCATCAAAGAAGTTGTTCAACAAGTCATCCCCGAAGTGGCCCCCATCAAAGGAGAAATGACGGCCGTGATTAGCATGATGCTTGTGTCGCCTGAAGGCACCAAACATGTCTTCGTCCTCTTGATCCACATCGTTAAACAGACCGTCAAAGTCAAAGAAACTGCCAGCATTGCCAAAGGAACCAAAGTGGTGGAACCTGTTGTGGGCCTGCTGGTGTCTTTGGTGGTGGGCGTTGTGAGCCTGCTGATGCCTCTGGTGGTGGGTGTGATGGTGAGAGTGCATAGCCTCATCAAACTGTTTGAAGAATTGGGTAAAGTCTGCGTGTTGGAACCCGCCAGTGCCACCAGAAGCATTACCTGTATGAACGGTATCTGCATCCCCAAACATATCATACTTCTTTCTCTGTTCAGGATCACTTAGGACCTCGTAGGCTGTAAAAGAGAGAAAAAATTACTAGTAGTGCATGAATAATGCAAAGTTTTGCTGGTATTAAATTAACAAGACGATAAAAAAATTGTTTATCAAATCCTGTTTTCGTACCTTTCCCAATCTTTAAAAATTTTTCCTGGGCATCTTTCTCTTTATTTTTATCGGGGTGATACTTGAGGGCAAGTTTTCTGAAAGCTTTCTTTATTTCCTTATCAGATGCACCTTTCTTAATTCCTAATGTTTTGTAATGATCTTCAGCAACCACAGCACCCATATACACCAACATGGTCCCCAAGGTGGCAATAAGGTACAAGAAGTTGGAAATGTTCATGGTGTCACCTATAGAAAAAATGCATAAAAATGAAAATATATAGATAAATAAACAATATTTTTCAGACCATAAGATACATCCAGTTTTTAAGAGCTGAAAAAAAAAACCAAAAAAAAATCCACACCCTGGCTATGAAGTATTTGGATTATAAGATGCACTGACATTTTCCTCTCGACTTATGGGGGGAAGAAGTTGAAATTGTGAAAAATTTGTAAAATAGTGAAAACAATATACTTAATATTTAAAAATAGATTTTACGTAAATACCATTGAGTTTTTCACCAATTTTTCTAATAGATACAGGACTGGAAAAAGTGAAATTGCTTGTTTAGGGAATTAAAAAAATAAATGATTATGCTAAATATTTGTGGCTACTTTTGGTACTACCAAACTACAAATCTTAACCAGAAACCGTTTTAAAGTCTAAATCTAATACTAATATAACTTTAATGAATATTTCATGGGTACTAAGCTGATTATTTTATTTAAATATTGACATCACCACTTCGGCACTTGTAATGTACTTTACTCCATTTCAGAGATAGTAAATTTTAATATTAATAATATTAGTAGGTTACTAGGCTACTAGTATTAGTTCACTAGTTAAAATACTAACAATTTAAGTTTAATGTGAATTGACATATCTCAAGGTACTTATAATTACAATTAATCAACGTTCTAGCTTATTTAGCTGAGGTACAAATACATTTTAAATAATTAATTTATGTTTAAAAATCGCATGCTAAATGACGTAATTAATTAAATACCTTGATGCAATCAAATGCAAACTATCTGAAGTTCAACGAATGGTACTAAGTATCAGATCTATGCGTCTGTCAAGAGGTCGCTAACAAGTAACACTTGTTTATGATCAAATAAATGAAGAAACTTAAAAAAATACGTCATGCAGTAAGAAAGTACACGACAACACTAACTACTGGTCAACAATATCATGTGACCTGGAAAATTTAGGAAGTTCAGTTTTTCTGTTTCTATTTCTAGAGATTGTAAACAAATATGGCTGATCCTGCAGAAGATTTGTTACCTCTAATGGGAGTAAATCAAAATCCACCAGGGGATGGAGGTGATAGTTCCGAAAGTGATGATGAAATGCCATTAGGTAAAATGTATTTACTAAATATGATGTGTAATTATTTACTAAATATTAGCCGCTGCCTTTTACTATTTAATGTAACATTTAAAAATTAAACTAAAAAAAAACTTTACTTGTAAATGTAATGCTGTTAATTATTTATGAACTACTTTATTATGTTAGTTTAGCCTTCGTAAACTAAAGATTGAAGAAAACTGAATTCTGAATAGATACATAAAATTCTAATGATGCCAACAGTCTTAGCATTTAACTGTGTAACAGACATGTACATACCCATGGATTAGTGATTAGCAAGTGGATAAAACCTCTTCATGTTTCTTTACATTTTTTTGATTAATTTTATGTTTATTCGTGTAATTGTTTGTGTATACAGATGCTGAGTTGAATAATGAAGAAGTTGATGAAGAGGAAGAAGATGGAGAAAGAGATGAGGAAATGGAAGACAATATACAACCACTAGAAGCACATGATGAAGTCAACAATGAAGCAGGTGATGCTGATGATGGTAACCAAAGAAGCAGGTGGAATTTTTTCAGAAAATTTAGACGGAGGAGTTCTTCAAAAAAGTCAGACAAAGAATCACCTCAAGAGAAAGTCATTGTTAATTTTGATCAGTCTCTACCTTCTGCTCACTCTGTAAGACTTCACAAGTTCACAAATAAGTTTAAAAAAAAATCAATTGGTGCCAATTGCTGTTAAAATACATAGAGTTATGTGTTTCATTATCTTCTTTCACAAAATATCTATAAATTGATTATGTTGCGGCTTTTAAAGAATCGTTAACTTTATAAAAAACTGAATTGCGGCTCTCACCGGCTGCATTGGCATCCATCCATGATATATATATACATTAAAAATCCTTTCAATAGTTTTTAAATGAAGTTCCTAGATAATTCAGCAAGTTGAAGGTTTTAATTTTAACCCTTTTTAACATCTATAGATAAGCATCAAGCATGATTATAAATGACTTATCTCATTTTTATTGTTACTAATCCGGGATATGTGCTGTTGAGATTGCTCTCAAATATTAAATTCAATATAAAAAAAATAATTTTCTGAAAGTTTTTCCTTGATGCTTCAGGAAAAAAAAGTTTCAGATTTTAATGAAATTATTAAAAAAAAACTACTTTTGAATGCACATATTAATTTTTTTCTAAAATCTGCAACATCGATGACTTGACAAACAGCAAGATATGCATTAAAGATATTGCACATATTGTTCATAATAAACTGGAAAAAGTTTTCTTTTTTCTTATGTGAGATTGCTATATTTTATTTCACAGAAGCTTTTTATAGATTAACACAATTTACAATAAATTGACTATAAGATGGTTGTTAGATAGAAAATGATTTCCTTCAAATTTTTTAAATCTTTTGTTTCATTAGTATCTTGGAGACGATCTTGAAGATGTCAGAGGAAGGACAATATTTGAAGAAAACTCCACGGTTACTTTACCCTTGCTGCTTCTGCCAAATGTTATTTTGGTTCCTGGCCAGGTCATCCCACTCCAACTCTACAGGGAGCGCCTGGTTGCCATGGTTCGCCGAGTAGCTGACAGAGATAAAACTTTTGGTGTTGTAACAATCAGGTGATTATTAACATTTTGTTACTTTTCACTTCTTAGCAAATCTTATCTGCAGTATTTATGAAGAATTTCTACTACCAATCTTTTTGTTTTGGTTTTAATTTTATTTTGATATAGGAGAAGAGCAAATGTTTACTAGATGAAACAAATAATTGTAAAAGCAACGGTATATTATACATTGAAGACATATTTTAAAAGAAAGAAATATGCAAAGTAAAAATTACTTTCAATTTATGGTACAAGAAGCAAATAAAATATTTAAAATGTACATGACTTACAGCAGAGGGCATGACTATGCAGAGCAGCACATTTCAGAAATAGGCTGCACAGCTGAGATTTATTCCATGAAACAGGAAATGGATGAAGCCTCTGGAATATCTACTGTTACTGTTAAGGCAAGAGGAAGACAGAGATTTAGAATAAGTGAAATGAATTCAGAAATTACAGGGTATGTTTTATTTATTGTTAATTTTTGAAAAAAAAAAAAAACTTAAACATATTGTAATCTGAAAAAAAAAAATCTGAGCCAAACTTGTTATGGTTTTGTCTGTGGATTTGTGTACTTTCTTTATAGCCTTAAAAGCTTTGTGGGATTTTAAGATTATTTCATGGAATTTTAATGCTTTCTCTCTTTTTTGTACACATTACCCTTATATGTTTTTTTAAAAATGGTTCATAAGTTCTCAGATTAAGAGAAGAACACTAGATTACTTGATCAAGGCTTCTTAAAAAAGTTGTTTATAAGCAATATAATTTTTTTCTAATAGATAAATAAACTGTTTGCTTATACTCTGTGCAATGGACATCGATAATGTTACTGCCGTTCATGCACTAATTTGATACAAATGCAGTTTAGTGTAGGGTAACTTTAATTTTAAAAAGATCACTTCATAAAAATTGCATGCTCACCCAAAGCTGAAAGTGCTGGTAAAGTGTAAATATATCATCAATATTAAGGAAATCTTACTCTATGAGACTATTTACAATGCATAAGTTTGCAATGTCAACATGGTTAACAACACATATAAGTGTTGTTATTTTTTTTTTTATTGCTGAGAATAAAAAAAGGACTTATACATTTTGGGAATGGTATTTAAAAAAAATACAATAATATTCAGTTTAACTGTGCATACCAATTTTTTAATGGCCTTACGTTGGCCCCAAATCTATTTTTATTTATTTATTTCATTATTTTATTTGTCCATGAAGTTTCGTTGTTTGAAGGACTTCACCAACCCTGCATTTGACTGGTCTTTCCACTCTATTCTTAGTCACATAGCCACCTGTTGAATGGGTATGTTTTGGCCTGTCCATTTTTCATTGTTCCATATATGTCTGTTTATTTAAGTGTTTTTTGTAGGATGGTCCCCCCAATGAACCACCTTCAGGGTTTAGATAGAGTATTGAGACATGCAACATGGCAGAAACTTGTCAGCTTTTACTTTTCCTAAATAGCCAGGAGGGATTTGGGGTACACCTGGCTGGTTAGATTATTCCATACATAGCATTTGGTTTTAAAATACATCTATAAAATTTCAAGACTTGGTTTCATACGTCATTCTAATTCAACATGCATTTTCTAGGGCTCGCATCCATAAAGTATGATATAGATAACCAGTAGCCTAAACCATGTGTATTCGATGCTGAAGCAGGTCTGCTTTTCCAGATCTTGTCAAGTCTGATCCTAGCTACCTGTGCTGCAATTTTAAAGCAGATCCTAGTTGTGCACATTTCAATTTTAATGATGGTTTTGGAGCCCAAGTATCTGAAGATTCCCACTATCCCAGCCATGGTGTCACTTTGGTGTGGACAATTACTTTCATCTTTACCTTTATATAACTTTCATGCCATTGGCACTTGCTTAGTTTACAAGTTTGTTGAGCTCTTGGAGTTCATTGATTCTACAATAAAAATTGAATTTTGGGAGTAAATGTTATCAAAAATATTTATTTCTTTACTGATATTTTAGAGGAATTCAGTGGGGCAACACTGGTATGCACCATTCAAATATCGTACATTTGTCTTGATATGGAATGTATTTGCTGTAACAATCAGTTTAAAATAAACAGTTTGTGGTACCCACAATATGATCTTTCATATTAAAAAAAAACTTCTTTTGTATTACTTTCAGGAAGGATTAAATTCAGATTGATTTATATATATTATTCTTTGAATGCATCTGTGTGTTTATGTATATAAAACTTGCATTTAAACCATTCCTTCGAAAACCATTATTATTGCATCTTTCCTACAATGATTAGAACCATATGTTTTGGATGAACCATTTGTTCACATCCATTGACATTGTCTTAGGTCATATTAAGGCTGGTAAATTTTACTGTAATAATGGCTTTTCTTGTTTTAAAATGTAAAGCTCTTTTTTGATGATTTACAAGTTTATGTTAATTGTTTACTAATTTATTTTTCATCCTGTAGAGAAGTCGTTGCAAAAGTAAAAATTTTGCCAGAGATCTCCCTGAATCATGCTCTTGAGACTGCCAGATTGCCGTCTCATCGGAAACTTATGGTGGCCCCACTGGATGATTTTGATGACATGGTGAAGACAGCAGTGGACAGACAAGGGAATGTGTTAACGTCAGTTGACCTGAGGCGCAAAGGCCACCTGACGAGACTGTACTCAGCCCATTACACCTGGTGGCCACCCTGGGTCTACAAGATGTACGATATTGTAAGTAAAACCATTGATTACTATCACCTGTTAATTAGTAAACTTCTTTTTTAGGAAAGAGAGTTAACCTAATAACAATGCTGGGATATAAAGTCAAAGGTGATTTCGTTGTAGGAAAAAAATTTAATAGGTCAGCAGATAGTAAAAAACATGGAAAAAATGTTTTTACCATTAATTTAAACATAAGATTGGAAAAATCTATGTATTCTAAGGTTTAGGCTTGGAGTTATAATTAATAAATAATTCAAAGTACACTTTGACTTAATTCTGTGACAAATTTAGCATAGAATATCACTCTTACCTTAAATACTCATTACAAAGTTGTCTATCTTTTACTTTGTGGTAAACTGAATCAATCAGCTGAGTCAAGAGAACACATATTAATTATGAAATATGTACGTGTTAGCTCTGTAATGTCAGGAAATTATGAAATGTCTTATAAAACATATATTACAGTGTGTTAGAATGAATTTTGTAAAATTATAATTTTCTTAGATGTTAAAATTGTACATTTTTAATTTTGCTTAATACAAGTATTATAATATTGTACTTTTTAATATTTATTTTATTATCAACAAAGTTAATACACGTACATCTGAAAAAAAATTTTTTTTTATCATTATGAATATCTGTGCCTTTCAATGAATATTTAACTAAATACATTAATTTTTAGAAAAAAAAACAACACAGATAGTATTTTATTGAAGACAGTGTCATTTGATGAACACAATGTGCACAAAGTGTACTCTTGTTTATGGAAGTGGCATGCACGCTCTCAATAAATTGAAAAGAAAATAGGTCACCAAATCGAGCTGTGAAAGTGTCAGCTGAGAGTTAAATTACTAAAATGTCTTAATCCCGATAAATTAAAAGAAAGTAATCAGAAATCTGCATTGACATGTTCATAACCGAGTTGTCTGCTAAGTTTGGTTGATTTCTGTTTGTCATGATGGGAGTTAATTAGCTGTACTAACAAACATACATACGGGAGTTAATTAGCTGTCCTAACAAACATGCATACATCACACATCACTAAATTTCATAACCAAGTTGTATGCTAAGTTTGGCTGTTTTTCTGTTTGATGATGGGAGTTAATTAGCTGTCCTAACAAACATACATACATCACACATCACTAAATTTCATTTATAAATATTTAGATTATGCAATATATCATTCATTCATTTATTTTGACATCTAGTTTTTTTTTTCTAGTTTATTAAAATACAATTAGAAATTGAAAAAATTGGAAATGTTTCACATTTCTACAGAGGTCTCTTTCCTCTACTTCTATAGGACTGGCTGACAGAGCAGATTAAAGCAGAACTCCACAGCTGGTGTCCGGCTTCATTGCCACCTGACCCCATAGATCTTTCATTTTGGGTGGCACACAATTTGCCGGTCAACAATGAGGTGCGTTTACGTCTGCTTCAGTTCGACTCTGTGGTTCAGAGATTGAGATTTGGACTGAGTGTCATTCGAAAGGTAAGGTTATAATTTTTGACTTGCATTTCTCTTTGTTTTTATTAAAAAAAAATGTTCTTTTTCTTATGAAATAAGCATTAAAAAAAATACTTTGGTATATTATTTCTGTGACTGATTTAATTCAAATATTGAGATTTATGTTGCTGTTTTCAAACGAATATAAATACTTAACTCTATTTCTTAAAAGATTTTGCACTGAAAATAAACATTAACTTGCAACATCGAAACCACAAGATACAAAATGTCTAGTTTATTGTTTGAGAGTGTGTAAAAAAATGTGCTATCACATTCAAGAATCATCGATTCCTTTATCCTGTGTCATCTTTGCGTGTGAAGGGTTTTATCCATTTAGAGTACTAACGACCACTATGTGTTTTAAAAATTTTAATTTGGGTTTATTCTTAGTGATGACAACATATTAGGTAAAGGTTCGTTCTCTTCTAAAACAAAAAGTAAATGAAATATGATCTTATTTATATTTCTAGTGCTGTGCTGTTTGTCAGTTTCAATTGGAGAGAGAAGCTGACGCAAAATTGTTTATTTAAGTGTTGACACCATGTTTTTTCTTTGTAAATGCACACACTGCTCTTGACTTTGTCATTATTCATTCATTATGTCCACAGAGTGGTAAATTACTTTGCTGTGAGTCCTGTCAGGAGGAGATCGCCAGTAAAGAATCTGTGTTCAGCATGAGCAGGGAAGGTCCCCTGGGTGCCTATGTGAATCCGGGTGGATATGTGCATGAGATGTTCACTGTCTCCGTCGTGAAACATTTGTACAATGTTGGAGGCCGATCCACTGAGCACAGCTGGTTCCCTGGGTAAGAATTGTTAAAGAGAAATTTGTTGCTGTCACCTATTAAAATTAAGGCACAATATAATTAGGTATGTTTGTAGACCGTATGCATGACCCTAACTTGCCTTACAAAACCTCAAGAGGTGTATTTTATTCTCATTCTGGTCACATTGTTTTAATATAATCTTCACATTTTCTATATATGATATGTATATTTCCTATAAAGAAGTAACCCAGGATAATAAGCAAACTAATTGGAATAATGATAATAATAATGATAGTAAGATTTTATAAAAATACTTAAGTGCAAATACATTGAGGCATAGTCTTATTTTTTCTTGTTTCTTACATAACAACGGTGAGAAATTTATGTTTCATAAGAAATTATAATTAAGGAAATATTTAAGTTTTAAAAAATACCTAGGTCAAAAGCATTTTTAATTAGGCATTGCTGAGGTCATAAATAATGTCTGCCAATAATTCTTTTTTATAGTGAATTACGTTAGTTTAATTTTTTAATGTTATGTTTTACAATTCAGATATGCCTGGACAATTGTTCAATGTCAGGGATGTCACTCACACATGGGCTGGATGTTCACTGCATGCAAAAAAGGTCTTTCACCACAAAAGTTCTGGGGGCTGTGCCGCTCCTCCATCAAGACAACATTTGGCTCAGTGTCTAAAGAAACTGGCGAGGATGTTGAAGGCTACATTATGTAAAGACACCGGATAAGGAAAAAAAAATGAGAAAAAATTCAAATCATCACTGTTTTTTGTTTCATCAAAATTTGTTCATAATCAGGATTAAATTCCCCTAAGTGGTTGAAGGGAATTGTTTTTAAATCATCTTGCTTTTATAACACAATAATGAAAAGATATTTTGAAATATCTAATTTCTGGTGTGTGTGTGTTTAAATGGTTCGCTGTAATTTATCAAGAAAAGTGGGGCATTTATTTTTTTAATATTCACTTTGGATTGTTAGGACTCTTGTACATCTGTAAAATTTTGAATACAACAACAGGCAACTTAGTCTTTCATCTGTCATGTGTGTGTGTGTATGGTTTTAATCTGGTTCAAAAAGTTGCTGGCTCTTTGGAGGCTTTTATTGTGTGACCTAATTATTTTTCAGTGCCCTTAACATCCTCAGCTCTAAATTTTACTGTGTTAGCTTACTTTTTGGTATTCCCAATATGTATACAACAAAAAGGTGTTTTTGGCTGAAGTCTGATGTGCCAATATCTAAAGATGGCAGAATATGTTGGTGTTATTAGTACATTTTTCAACGGTTTTTCTAGCTATGTAGTTTAAAAAACAAAAAAAATGCTTTCAACATTAAAGTCATTTTTCTCTTCTTGTACATACATAGTTAATGATTATGTCATTATTTGAAGCAATTAGGTGTGCTCAATTTTAACTAGTTATTACGATTCATCCCATACCATGCCTAATGGCCTAAATATGCTCTAGCATAGTTGGACATAAAGTGAAAAAGCTGTGGAACGGATGAATAATTTTGATAAAAACTCATATACATTTAATTGGATCTGTTAGTTTTTTTTTACAAAATAATATAGTCTTTAGCTCATAAAGCATTTATTCTTTTTGTTTTCTTTAAAATGCATAGCCTACTTTAGAGTGAAATTACATGTAATAATAAACAGACATTCAAAAAAATAAACATTTAGATTTAAAATAATAAAAGAAATCATACGTACATAATTTAGAATATTGATGCTAATTGCTGCTTCACCTTTCTGTAGATTTCAGCCGTGTTTTTGTAACAGGCATTGGCTTAGTTAACTCTTCATGACACTTTAGTGCTGGGTTCTTAGTCAGGATCATTTTAAAGAAGCATGTTCATTCCCTGCTCAAAATAAAAAAGTCCATCGACAAGTTCTTTTAGCTGTTGGAAAACAGCTGGCTCTGGCTCTTTATTAAGCTGCTCTGTTTATCTGATTTATCTAGATTCGGGTCAACCGAATCACCTTGCAAATCCTCTAAAAGTAAGATAAAGTTTAAGTATTTTTAATTTCAGAAAAAGAATTAACTTCAAGTTCATTAGTATTTATATATTCTGGGCTGCTTTTGGCCATAGCTCTAACCAATGACATAATTTTAAAAGACCTTTATAGCGAAATGCAGTATAACGTGTGGCCATGTACTTGGGTGTACTTAAAAATTTAAATTTAACTTTTGAGCTTTAATTTTTTTAACTGACTGGCCATATAATTAGGTTTGGGTGTTCTTAAAATTTAAATTTTACTCTTGAGCTTTAATTTTTTTAACATTTTTCTTTTGGTAAATATCCATAGTTTAAATTTCAAGTGATAATTTTTGTTTTGTATGTTTATTACAAAAGTTTTGTTGAAAACTTGGAGTGTAAATATGTAATTATATATAATGCATTCAATTCATGTAAGAATATTATATTTTGTCTATGAGTTTATTATTTGATTCTGGTTCATATCTGTTTTAACTGAATTCGGCCTTGAATAATTTATTGTCTCTCAAGTCAGTCTGCTGAGAGTAATCTAAACAAAAAGTGAATAAAACATGAAGATCATTTCAATTTATGTTTTTTTTACAAAGTAGATAGAGTGTCATCAATACTGAGAGTGGTGTGAGAAAAAAATGTACAATTACACATGTATATGTACATTACAGTTTTTTATTTTCATGACTGGAAATAAGCTGCAGATAAATATTGTCTTATTTTTACATTAGTGTGTTTTTTTAATTGTATACATGTACGTAAATAAAGAAATTTACATTTACGAGAGGTAGCAAGCTTTTTCGTCAATCAGGGCTTATACAGAGTTTTAATGTAGTAAAAATTTTAAGACCCACACATTAGACAATTTCTTGAAACTTTATAAAAAATAATAAAACTAATTTTAGAAATATAAAAGTTCATAGAACAAAACCCAACAAGGAGTGAATGAGACAATATATCAATATACACAAGTGAGACAATATATCAATTTACACAATTGATACAATATATCAATTTACACAATAAACTTTATGTCCTGCTCATAATTAACCAAACTTCAGATTCTCCTAACTAAGTCAATTAAAATTTTTTTGAACAAAAATAGGGTTTGGACTAAAAAGGTCATTAATAATAAATGACTGGAACAGAAAGTGATTTTTTTTTAAATAGATAAGGCTTGTTATCTTTTGACTCGTTACCATATTCTTCCACCACTATAAAAGTCCGCCTGTTTAATATCGCTATCAGTATGGAAAATATTTTTGTCTGCTGTCCACAAACATTTTGATGATTGAAAAAATGATGACAAAGCAACCGAAAGCAATTCATTGCAAAGAAGTATTATCATTTTTAACTCTATTAATGATTTTAAAAAAATTGAAATGGATGAGACGAGATAAAATAAAAAAATATGTGTATGTGTGTGTGGTTTTTTTTTACCTCACTACAAATTGTCAGTGGATGCACTGTCTCAGACATTTAATTGGTAAGTTAATGAATCCTTCACTTGCAATATTAAAGTCAGGCTTGTACTGATACACTGTTTAACACATGTATTAAGTTCATTGATTGTACTGTAAAAAAAAAAAGAGACACACAAACAAACAGACTGAAAGTTGGATCTTTTTTTTTTTTTTGTTGTTTTTATTTCTAGAAACATCTCCGTTAACTTTGATTCATCTCTGAGTATTTGAGAAACAAAGGAAAAAACAACTAAAGGAACAATGATGACAACTAATGTCAACAATGTAGCACCATAAATTACTACATTTAAAAAAAAAATTACAGTATCAAAGAAAGAGTTTCATTTGTAAATTCATCTTTTTATTACCTGGTATTGGTCTATTATATTCTTTCTATATTTGATCTCCCAGTTTATTTTCTTATATTTTTTTTGTTATCTCAATCTGTTAGTTTCAACTATTTTGTTTGTGATGTTTAAAACAAATCTTTGCTTAGATGTCTTTTTTTCCCCACTGTTACCACCCATTTACATATGTACATATAATATACATATATATTATATATATATATATTATATATATATATATATATATGATGATCCAAAACTCTGTTCAGCTTCATTCAAATACTAACAACAACATATAAGAAAAGAATAAAGTTCCGCCTTTCAAATTCAATCACAACCTTAGAGTACTCAAGTGCCACATCATCATGAAATTCTGTTTATCTTCTTCCTAGATTAAGGAGGAGGGGGGTGGGGCATTTAACGATACCGTTTACCTTATGTTTCCATTTCCTGATTGTGCCGACAATGTCGGCCCGACGTATGACAGGACAGGTTACAATAGCCTGTCAAGTGTTAACAGCTTAAACCTGTGATGTGTTTACAGTATAACATTTGACGTATTACCAGTATAACCTGTAATGTGTTTACAGTATAATCTTTCAAGATGTGTGAATTCAATATGAACATTCAAGTAGTTTTAACGCTTGTACTCTACTGACCACAAGCGACCTTCAAATATACCTTTGCCTTTGGTCCTCTGTTGTACCTTTTCACATGGCCTAAAATGGTACCATTGCATCTGACCCATCCCGAAATAAAAAGAAAGAATGTCTATGTACGTGTCTGTGGGTACTCTTTAAAATGTCTAAATCTTCACTACCGTAAAGTTTGTCACAGCACACTGTTACAATATTTAATCTCTAAGGTCACTTATTCATTTGTTTCTTAGCCGGCCAACTGGTGATTTATGCACACTTTCAATCAAATGGGATGACAAGTGTCACTCTATATCTGATTATAGAATGAGTGGCTCTTGAGCCCTCCCGCGGGAAACATTAGCGAATTAACATCCATGTAGCATTAGGTTTATCCTAAGACCAAGAGAAGATAACAAACACTTTACACGATAGGCCGCCGGTTCTCGAACTATGCAGATAGAACTCTTAGGGCTGTATAGTGAAAGATGATTATAAAATTAACGTGTAAAATACAAAGGGTCTGTGCTACAGAAAATAATTTTGAAAACGGCCCCTTGAATATAAACAGTTCGGGACCCTCTTTATTAGTCTTTTTTTTTTTTTACTGATTCCACTTCAGCGATTAAGGAAAGGCAAACTAGGTGACCCCTATCCCACCGCGCCCCCCCGTCAGTGGGCCATAGTTAATGAAGCTATTAAGGCGCCACAGTTAATGTATCGATTGAGAAACAGTAGATGATGACTGGATTCGCTCGAATTCAAACATTAACCTGTCGCACGTCGAGCTAGCGTTCTGTCTCCCAGTCACCGACTGTATTGCACCAGCCTCGATCGGATTCAAACATTAGCCTGACGCACGCCGATCTAGAGTTCTGTCTCCCAGTCACCGACTGTATTGCACCAGCCTCGATCGGATTCAAACATTAGCCTGTCGCACGCCGATTTAGCGTTCTGTCTCCCAGTCACCGACTGTATTGCACCAGCCTCGATGGGGGCTGAGGACTATGGGATATCCATTCTTTAATTTCACAAAAGTTGATGACCGACACATTCCACACAGTTCGTAAATTGATTGGTAAAACATTTCGCGAATCACTCATCAGTCAATATATAATTTAATCGTTGCATTTCAAGCATGTCTAAATAAGTGCTGGACAAACATTTTTGAATCGTGTACCACAATTTGCTCTTAAATTTGACTGGATGGTCACACAGTGGGCATATTTAAAGGAGTGTCTATGTGAGCTAATATAAATTCAATTTATATCTCGTAATATAAAGGGTACATTGCGGGCTGGAGTTTGTACACCCCTGGTCAAAATAAATAATGATAACCAATATAAAGTTAATGAAAACAGTTTCTTTTAAATGTGAAATCATAAGTGCTCAACTTTTTACTGGGCCATCATTGTATTGAACTCATTTTCAGTTAGTTAACGTTACGAAATACCGTCGTATTTAGTTTAACGGAGAAAACCTTTTGCAAGAGAACCCGAAGGCCTTTTAGCACTGTTCATATATATATATATATATATATATATATATATATATATATATATATATATATTGATATGACAATGAAAAGTTAAAACTGACTTTTTCATTCTAACTTTTAGTTTATAATTATTTGACCATTGTTGGAAACATGTCAAATAATCTTCACAATCATTAAAAAAATTATTAATTCTATTTTTATGTTAGTGTTGAATGTCTTGGTGCGTTAGCCAGAGGGCAAATTCAAAGGAAATCAGATAGTGAGTCCATCCATCACCAGACAACGATGGGGAAATAGAAAGGGATTAAACAAATTCAAATGAGCCACAAAGATAGCAAGTAGGATAAAGCTGGGGGGAGGGAGGAATCATGTAGCGTATATAGTGGGAAAAGGAAGACCACATGTTTAAAACAAGCAATTAAGCCTGTTCCATTCTGGACACAGGACGTGTTAGCGCATTTTCATGTTATGTATCAGTACGTTTGTTAGCTTTCAGTAAATATTTGTAAATTTTGGAAATGTTTATAAATTCAATTGTGTAATGCATATATCTGTAAAAAAATATTATAAAGACGTTTCTTTATATTTGAAAAAAAATTATTTTCTTTTAAATCTAACTACAAGTGGTTTGTGGTTACTGAAATAGGACTCATAATTGAAAACATTCGAAATTGTAGTCATTTAATCGTCCGAAAACTCCGTCAATTGTTGCATAGCTCTGATACTTTCAATTAAACTCAGAACACAAGCTTACTATTTCATTTGATGAGTTTCTTAATAAATCTTGGTGAAACTACGTGCTGCAGTATTTCGCACCAAATGAATGGGTTATTGAACGTACAAGGTGTAGAATGGGGCTATATATATAATATATAAGCCCCTTAGGAGCCCTGAAGCCCGGCCCTCATAGGTCCTATCGCGAAATGAACTTTTGATGTACACATGGCAGGCCAAGACCTACAAAATGATATATACATCATGGGTCTAGGACTAATGGTTGCTGAGATATAGGGCGCTCATTTGTTAATATAGCTTATATAGTAAAAAACGGTACTTTAAAAGCCCCCTTTTACGGCCCTGAGAGGTCAGATCGCGAAATGAACTTTTGCTGCACACATGGCAGGCCAAGACCTACAAAATGATATATACATCATGGGTCTAGGACTTATGGCTGTTGAGATCTAGGGTGATGACAGACAGACAGACAAAACGAAAAAAAATGCTCTAAAAAAAAGCAGAACACACGATTGCCAGTATGAAAACTAACGGGAAATACTGCCATGTTATTTAATACGTCAATCAAGCGTATTCAATGAAACTGTACAACAGCTTTGTCTTAAATGAGTAGTGACTGACTGGCCATTAAGTAAACTTGGCCAATGGCCTCTTTAACAGTTAACTTTGTGGGCCATCACAACTGTCTTCATCGCTTTAATAACAAACAAAAATATATCATCATACAATGGACGCCTTTTGCTTGCTGACAACTTTATAATCCCCAGGCACCGGGGCATGTGAACGGGCAGGCCCATGTAAAATGACGGCCGGCTTCACGTGCTGTTAGCATTTGTATGTAATAATCTGGCAATCAGGGTTGGGGGTGTTTGTCGGACCAGAATTCTGGACCCGGCAAGGCAACCCATTTAGAATGATGTTAAATTTGACAAAAGATAACCTGGTCAAACAGAGGTTACAATGAGATCAGCCCATGTGCTACAACGATGCTGCAAGCTTCAATAAATACGTCTTGTAGCCAGTAGCCCCTGTTAATTAATAGATGGGTTTTCTCGCGTTGGTAATGCTAGCTACGTTATAAATTTGCTTCTAAATAACTTTAAATATTTATAAACATCTCAATATTCTTCAATCCCACACCAGGTCCGTAGCGTGTGGGGAAGGGGCTGGGGCTAGGGACCTGGCCTCCACCCCCCCTTGCGTTCTGTCTGCCCCCCCCCTCCTGCTAGTTTGCTTTACTTAGTAACATTTATTTCTTGCCCCCCCCCCCCCCTGCTATTGGTCTGGCCCCTGCTGTAGAATTTTCACGCTACTGGGTTGTCCCACACATACGTGTAAACAAGAATACGCGCCATCAAAATATTATTACCATCAACGACCTCTCGTTTCTTGCATAAATTACGTTTAAATATTAAAATAAAATAAAAGATAAATAAAGCATTCGAGATGATAATAAATTTCAAGGAATAAAATTTAATATTTAATTTTAAAAAATATGTCTGAAAACTTATAAAATAACATCCGGTTCGAAGTTGTTCATTGACTATACTGACACCACAGATATCTATGTCCATGACTGACAAACATACGAACATTTCTATACTTAACACGTAAAATAATAATCTCGCAACAAATATATATATATATATATATATATATATATATATATATATATATATATATATAAATATATATATATATATATAAATGAACTACTATATAAAATATATATTATACAAATAAAGAAACCAACAAAACGTGTTATTAAATTCCAGCTTTATCAATATCACTCTATGAAATAATGCTATTTGTTCATATAATATCAATACATACATGTAATTAACAACACCATATTAGTAAAAGAACAATATATTATTTTTTACTTTGAAAAGCTGAGCTGTAACTTGCATTGTGTTGGCCTTTATAATTAATTACCTTTACTTTAAAGGAGGGCATTTACCGATATATATTTCGGCCCTTATTAAATAAATAAATACAAATTGCTTGAAGAATCAAAAAAATAAAACCAACAAAAATGAACAAGTTAAAAAATAAAAGATGAAATAAAAGTCAGCTGTAACATTCTTTGCTGTTTTTTGGATTCAACAACCGCTAACAATTCTTCGTGTACATTTTTCTATTTGTTTTATTCCTGATGAATTAAACAAAAAAAAATTAACAAAAAGACTATATAGTCTTGTAGACATAATTATCGCCTTTAGTGGTCCAGTGGACGTAGTTATTGCCTCTGGCTGTCTAGTAGACGTAGTTATTGTCGAAGAAATAGTCAATCCATAAGCTGACGTCAATCTGGCTGAACTCAGAGCAAGGAATCATGGGATTTCTGTGAAACAAAAACAAGTAAATCTTTGTTGATATCTGATTTAGACCAGGACAAAATAAATTCCAATCCCCAAAATACACCACGCGAGAAAAACAACCACTAATAGTTTAATTAAAACGAATTATCACAATATCACTTTCACCCAGTGCCTTTATTATCGGGAGCTGATGGAGGCCGGTTACCCCACTAGAAGCTCTTACTTAGCCGCCAGACAAATGCGGCACTTTTATTACTTTATTACTTTTCATGGCACAGGAAGGTGGATAACATTTTTAGACCCCCCACCCCCACTCCCCACGCAAGGAGCCATTGACGCCACTGCTCTCATTGTAATTGGTATATTCATAAGTGTACATTTTCAGTTGGCAACCATACGTGGTGTGTGTGACAAAACTTTCGCCACTTCTAGTTACGCCGCTGTTGCATCTAAAACCAGAGTTAGACTTGGTAACTTTTTAACCTTTGCGTACCATCGCAACTATGAAAGTTTTCCCTGTACCCCCCTTAAGACCATTGGGGCAGATAAAATAAAGAATTCATCAATTTCTGTAACTACGGGATATAAAGGGATTGTGTGGTCAGCACTACACCCACCCATCCGCCTTTACTTCCCTATGAATGCGAGACACCAAATTTCAGTCTGCGCGGACTTTGTAACTTTCAGCAAGACTAAAAATCTGAGTCAGTACATAAGGATTGAACCGCCACCTTCAGGCTCCAATCAACCCGGCCACCCCCTCCCCCACCTTAACGATAGTGGAGACATAAAAAAAATATCACCACAAAATAAAAGCTCTGACAGGTTCTCCAATACAGGGTCTATTCGATTTTATATGACTCACAATTCTCGCGTGATTGTTGACGGTTGATATTAAATTTTGATAGCCAATTAGTCAATGGAAGGTGCGCTATATAATAAGTACAGTTGGTTGTTGTGATGGAACCTTTCATTCTCAATGCACTACGTATTTATTTTACAGACGAGTGGAGAGGATTATAGTATATAATATATATGATGTATATGAAGGGCCTACTGTACCAACCTATCAGATGGCCTGAACCAGGTGTTTCCTTGAACGTAAGACAGTTTTCCACTGAAGCACAAGAGGGCGTTAGTTGACACGTCCAAGATGGCTGCCACTTGTTCTGAAAGTATAAAATGAGATTTAAACGAAGCAGGTAAAACAAAATCTAAGAACAAAAGATTATTAGGTAAACTTTTTTTAAAGCTTATTAACATTTACCATTTTACAGGCCCAATTTTTTTTTTTTAAAGTTTAAAGTTTTTTTTAATGGAAAAAAAAATCAATTTAGTCAGAGCAACGAAAAATTAAAAGTATAAAAATAATTGTGAAAATGTTAATAAGTACATCCTTTGAAGAATGAGAACATTTTTAATTAGCTTTAGAAGAAATGATGTAAAAAAGTGTTTTATTAAACGAGAAAACAAGCTAAGAATGAAGGTAGTTTTAGAATCTTTTTCAGAAACATTACACAGCAGTAGTCCTACAGGCATGAGTGCAGAGACATTACATAGGTGTAGTCCTATAGGCATGAGTGCAGAGACCAGTCTTACCGTCAGTGAACGTCTGCTTCCCTCCTTTGTGCAAGAAGAAAAACCTGTCGCCATACTTCAGCTCTGAGAACTGATAAGCGATGATGTTGCCGAATGTCTCACCGACAGAGCCTCCAGGCACTTTGCCTTCACAAATTCCACCAGCGTACAAGTCAACATCCAATAAACTCCTGGGTGGAAAAAAATAAAACATGTTTTTAGTATGATACTGTTAGTATGAATCTGTTACACTCATACCTCGCTATACGGACGCTCTTTATACAGCATTTCGCTATAACGGCCTTCATCATTTATGGCACGTTTTCGATTTACGGCCTAAAATGTTTCGCTATAACGGCCAAAAAAAAACACTTTTGTCAAAAGTGAAAAAGTATTGATTATTTTGTATAATGCACGCCGAACTATCTGAATATGTCATGATTGAGTACCTTCCGAAAAATACAACAGCACTAATCCAACCAATGGATAAGGGTGCAATAGGCACTTTTAAGGCACATTACCTACACCGAACTTTCCGACGACTCAGCATAAGGGAAACCAATGGTGAATCTTCAATTCAAACATTTTGGAAAAACTATAACATTAAGGATACTGTTGACAGCATCAGTGAATGATGGAAGGAATTAAAATTGACAACAGTGAACCATATATGGAAAAAAATATGGTCTGAATGTGTAAAAAAAAAATACTGACGCAGACAGAAGCGTACCTAGGGAGGGGGTCTAAATTCAAAAGTCCCTCCGGTCTTAGCTTTAGGGGCCCCCAAATATTTTTTTACATTAAATATAAAGTACATTATCTCATGTCATGTTGTCGAATGTCAAAATGCAGGGACCTCCAATGAGGGGCCCTAAATCCCTTGGTTCGGCAATGCATACAGAAGTTAATTTTCTTCCTGAAATTAGGCAAAATATTTTGGATCTAGTAGAAGATTTCGGCTTGGAAGGTTTGAACGAACGTGATGTGCTTGATCTACTTGAAGCTGATAGGGAACCTCTTTCTTGAAAACGATCCTGACGTCAGACGTAGCGCTCAATTTCTCAAGGAATTAACTCAGCCATTAGATGTTATAACTCATTGAAGAATGAACTAGACAAGAAGGCAAGACAAACAACGTTGGACAATTGCTGTAAGCCAGGCCCATCCTTACCAGCGGAAAATGATGACGTCATTGATCTGCAGGTTACTATTTCTTCATTTAAAAAAAAAATATATATATATATGTGGAGAAATAATATAGTCTAAGCTTGATGACGCAATTCGGTAGGCTCCGCCCACCGCAGTATCCATGGCGTCATTCCGCCATCTTGAGTGTAAATATTGGGAGCTTTAGTGTATACGTCATTTGGTACAAATGACGTATATTATACCGACAGTTGGGAGCACATGGTTTGTTTATGATCAGTCGAGCTCTGTGCATCATAGGATGCGGATGCATGTTCTAGTAGAGTCTAGCTTTGGGCATCTATGTAGATGGATGCATATTTACAGTTTGCTATTGTACTCCTCCTGATTTCACCTTTATGTCAGTTTATGTTCAAGTATTAAATGATTGTTTGATGTTACTTCACTGGAGTTAACTTCGTGATTTGTGTTGTCTGAATTAATACACCTTATACAAGTATCTTCAATATAAGGACCCGTAACATATATTTGGCACCTCCGACGTCGAACTGACTGACTTAGCTGGATTCAGAAGCAGCGGAGTGAGTACATTAAGACTCGTTGTAATTACCGGTTAAGTATTCATCGGTGAATTACCTGGCGGCCACCACCCTGGGTGTGCGCCGTGAAAACTGTGTTCTGTAGTGGCCAACGTTACTGTTTGCTGAAGTGGCCAACGTTACTGTTTGCTGAAGTGGCCAACCCTATTGTTTGCTGAAGTGGCCAACGTTACTGTTTACTGAAGTGGCCAACCCTATTGTTTGCTGAAGTGGCCGACGTTACTGTTTGCTGAAGTGGCCAACCCTATTGTTTGCTGAAGTGGCCAACGTTACTGTTTGCTGAAGTGGCCAACCCTATTGTTTGCTGAGGTGGCCGACATTACTGTTTGCTGAAGTGGCCAACCCTATTGTTTGCTGAAGTGGCCAACGTTACTGTTTGCTGAAGTGGCCAACCCTATTATTTGCTGAAGTGGCCGACGTTACTGTTTGCTGAAGTGGCCGACGTTACTGTTTGCTGAAGTGGCCAACCCTATTGTTTGCTGAAGTGGCCGACTTTACTGTTTGCTGAAGTGGCCAACCCTATTGTTTGCTGAAGTGGCCGACGTTACTGTTTGCTGAAGTGGCCAACCTTATTGTTTGCTGAAGTGGCCAACCCTATTGTTTGCTGAAGTGGCCAACCTTGCTGTTTGCTGATGAGGCTAACCCCACTGTTTGCTGAAGAGGCCAACCTTGCCGTTTGCTGAAGAGGCCAACCTTGCCGTTTGCTGAAGAGGCCAACCTTGCTGTTTGCTGAAGAGGCCAACCTTGCCGTTCGCTGAAGAGGCCAACCTTGCTGTTTGCTGAAGAGGCCAACCCTACTGTTGCTGAAGTGGCCAGAGTTGCTGTGTACTGACGGGGCCGACGTTACCGTGTGGCTGGGAATCACCTCCTCATCGTCAGAGGAGCCCACCATAGGATCACCGAGGATCAACAAGGGATCATCGAACATCGCGGACAGGGATCACCAAGGATCAACCCGTGTGTTAGTCAACCCCACATCGAACATCGCGGACCGGGATCACCGAGGATCAACCATCAAAGTCAAGGAACAGAATTTACTATTGTGTATTTCTTTATATGTAAGTTGGCATATTTTTTTATATCTATTTATTACTAGAATATTGAAATCTGGTGTAATTATTTGTTTGTTGCTCTTGGTGGAATTCTGTATTTAATACAGTAGAGGTTAAAATAGGGTCCACCCTGAGCAGCTAAAACATTTAATTTGCTGGGTTTTTTTTGAAGAGGAATATTGTATTTATTTTGTTATTACTCGTATGTTGATGACATAATAGAATATTTTTTGTGTATGATATATAGTATCAAACATTTTCATTTATTAGTTATAATTGGTTTTGGTTACTGCCATGTCATCAATTTTAAATATTGTTGAAGCTGGTAAAGCACTTGGCCTTACAGGCCAGGAGTTACAAACCTGGGTATCTGTAGAGAGAGAAAGGGTGGAAAAGAAAGAGATGGAAGAAAAACAGAGAGAGAGGGAAGAAAAACAGAGAGAGAGGGAAGAAAGAAAGGAAAAGGAAAAGAAAGAGATGGAAGAAAAACAGAGAGAGAGGGAAGAAAAACAGAGAGAGAGGGAAGAAAGAAAGGAAAAGGAAAAGAAAGAGATGGAAGAAAAACAGAGAGAGAGGGAAGAAAAACAGAGAGAGAGGGAAGAAAGAAAGGAAAAGGAACAGAGAGAGAGGGAAGAAAGAGCCGCAGAACGGGAAATGAGGAAGGAAGAAATCGCGAACGAAAGGGCGCGCTTAGAGTCTGAGAACAATAGACAGCTACCCCTGGAGTCAGTGTGGAGGGCGATAAAATGACCCCATCCTCCAAGCTAGGTAATTTTACTGGTGAATTTTTTTCAATCAAATGTATAGAGAGACAAAAAGAAGATGAAGAGAAGAAAAAATCGACAGTGTCAATAGACAATGACAAACTGATGGTAGGATTCAATAAAGTTGATAAGATAAGTGAGGAACATATGTGCAATGTTACTAGATTAATGCAGGCTGAAGATGATAAACATGCTAGAGATGAAGAAAATGAGAAATTAAAATTGGAAAATAAACGTCCAAAGTCAGAGAAGGAAAAAATACAGGCAGAACTGAATAAATTGATTTTAGACAGGGAAAATGACCTACGTACTAAATCAAAGACTAGCACTAATTTGGAAGACCTACCACTTAGGGTAGAAGCAATAGAGAGGATTGTAAATAAACTTGTTAAGAGAATAGAATCCGTCGATGTGGTTACAGCTTCTCAAACAAAGATTAATGAAAGTTTGAAGGATAAAATTAACAGATTGGATAAAGTAGAATCGTCAGTTGGAGATATAGTAGCCAAGAGAACCATACCCAGAAATAGAGATGGTAAGTTAATTAATCAAGATAATAAGGCAAGCAAACACGTAAATAAAGAAATCCAACATAAATCATGCGGTACAGGTATAATTATAAAACATTCAGTTCCATTTACCCCTGAATGTCATAGAGGAGAACTTAAATCAATGAATAACCAAATCTCAAGAATGATAATTTTGAAAGAAAGAAAGAACCCTAACTATTATTGTCAAAGAGACAACGATTACATTGTACCCAGTGAAAGTCAAAAGAAACAAAGAAGGTATTTTGATGTACAAATCAAGAAATCTGGACGTAATGGTGATCAAACCAGAGAATCAAATAGATGGTCGTATGGCAAAGAAAATAAAAGAAATGAAAACCGTGAATGGAAGGACCCACCGATTGGTCGATACAACCATGTTAACGCAGTTAGATGTCTAACTTGTAATAATTGCAGTAGATACCCCCATAAAAATCCCTATGTTAGAGATGTAGTAAATGTTAATGAGCCAGAATATATCCCTCATTACCACTGTTCATGTAGGACATGTTTGTTGAGATGTTGCAAGAATGACTGTAATATTTATAATCAGGGTAGAAGAGCGAACTATGGTTTCATTCCAACCACGGCGAGAAATATTAATGGGAATACCATTTATTCATTTAAAAAAAAAAATATATATATATATATATATATTCATATTTTATGTAACATGAAATTGTTTCATTTTTGTTTATAGACTATTGTTGATTGTTTGAGTTTGTTATTATTTTATGTACACATGTATGTAGCTTTAATTTAAATGAAATAAAAAGAGAAAGTACATTTTAAATAATAAACCATGTTACATATTTAAACAACTTGGAACCGATCTCATTGAATTTGTATGGATTTGTACTAGAACAATTGATTCCCCATACGGCTTTTCACTTAGCGGCCAAATTTCGTGGAACGTATCTAGACCGTAAAGCGAGATACGGGTGTATTTAGAAACATAGTGTGATTTTTTTTTGTTTGTATTTTGATGCATATTGTATGGTATATTGTAATATGAATCAAGGGGGAGAAGGGTATTCAATTGCTGTGCCCACAATTCATAATCAGAGATGTACTGACAGCATAATAAGCTTTATGCATAGCAGTGTTATAACCGACGTAACAGGTCTTTTGGCCCCCTCCTGTGTGGATTGAGTCCACACCATAACCACTCGAAAGAGTGAAATAAACTTGTTCAGCTAGCACGGGGGCCCCTAGATAAAGGTGGGGCCCTATCTGGGAATTGCCCAAGTATGCCGATGCGATAATATGGCAATCCCTATGACAACCTTTCACAAGAATGATTTGTGAAGGGTCGATTAACATGAAGCCATACAGCAGCCCCGTAGCGTGAAAATTCTACAGCAGGGGGCCAGGCAATAGCAGGGGGGTAGGGGGCAGGTAATACATTTTATTAAGTAGAACAAATAAGCAGAGGGGGGGCAGACAAAACGCAGGGTGGGGGCCCGCCCCCCTGGCCTCCCGCACGCTACGGGCCTGCCATACAGTAGTGTGACCCCCTGGGAAGTACCCAACTGGACCTTGTGTTCACACGACCCTGTTCATAACATAGTTTATGTTTAAGTTTCGAAGATAATCTTTTTGCTTGTACGAATATTTTTTTGGTAACAAAACTATACGTTTTCATAAGGAACGCCTTGGTTTCCGTTAAAGTGTAGCAATATAAAACAAGCTTATATTTTATGATAATTTTGAACTTACTGGTACATGTTTGACATAAGCAATTTACAGTCTTCATCATAGCCATCACCACTGTACATGGGACTGCAGATAATAAAAGTGAGATTTTATTTTTAGAATTGGGAAAATGAAGATTCAATTTTAAAGACAATTTTTTTTTTTTACAAATAATGACCTACGCATGAGCAAAGGTGTTCTTAATTTTTTTATCGGGCCCTAGACAGAGAATTACAGCAATTTGGGGGCCCTAGTCTGAGACCAGGAGCAGTAAGGACTTTATGGCATTAAGCGAATTTTAACTATTTTTACTATAAATGACTGGAATTATCTGGGGAACTAGACATATAATTAGAACTATTTGGGGAAGTAGACATATAATTAGAACTATTTGTGGAACTAGAGAGAGATATTGGGGGCCCTATACTTAAAATTAGAGCTATGTGGATTCCTAGACTAAGACCAAGAGCATTTTGGGGCCATGAAAGATATTTTGGGACCCTAGGAGAAGACATGTGTTTGGATCAACTAGTCGGTGGCCCCAATTTTCCTATCCGTAACGGCCCTGAATACATATTTTGGAGATGGTATTAAAAAAGACAACAAAACAAAAAAAAAAACTGGGTTTATTTTTAATTACCCAATTTAAAAAGTCTGAAAATATTAAAGAAGTGTTGCAATGGAAA